>CATIWK010004548.1:0-11229 GCA_949634005.1 Mallotus japonicus | reverse complement strand
ATTCTATGTAGGTTAATATGATGTATCATCATATTTTGTTGTATTCTAGAACACTGCAGTAGTCATATTTTAATATGAGATGCTTTATGTATTATTTAAGTTGACAGATGTATAAAAATGAATATTTATTTTAATGATCATAGGGTTTGATTTTAATTGACAAATGTGTTGTTCATTACATTTCAAGCAATTTATTTATGTTATTGCTTAGCATTTACTGTTTTAATTCGCGAAAAATTTTTAAGGCTAACTATGGGTTTCGGGTACTTTAAGTATTCCCATTCCCTAGTGCCGGTCATGGACCTATAGGTTCGGGTCGTGACAGAAAATTTAAAAGGTAATCTGACATTTTGTAAGATGTCATGTCAACATTTTTATTTAATTTTGACCAAAAAGCTATTTGTGCTAAAATTGTTAAACATTTGTCAAATCAGGACATTTATGCCAAAATTAAAAGATTGGGATAAACTGCACAACGTTGCAAAGGTTTAGATTTTTTCGAACCAATAGGCCTAATAATAATATTATATTATTATTATTATTACTACTACTATTAATAATAATAATAATAATAATAATAATAATAATAATAATAGATGATCTAATACTCATTATTTTGATACTTATATATTCATTAAAAATTTTTTTTAATTTTTTTGGGATTAGCAACAACCCAATATGTCGTTAAGTCCGTAAAATTAGCAACAAACTACAGAGTCGTCTCAAATCTGTCGCAACATAGCAACAGTAAAATAGCTTGCCTGACAAATTGATTTGTGATGGATAACAAACTATCACAATTGTTATCCATCGCTATTCTATCACAAAATTTAGTGACAGATAATGTGATCTGTCGTTGATCAATCAGTGACCATAATTTTCATCACGGTCCCACTCCGTCGCTAATCCATTGCTAATTCTTTTTAGTGACAAATTTCACCATCATTGTAATATGCATTTCTTATAGTGATAGGTATGTATAAAACTAACCAAAGCATGCTCTTAAATGGTTTCGTGGTACGAAATAATGTGGATAAATTATAGCTTATTAATTAGGAATAACCCATTAGTTGGTCCCCCAACTTATTGGGTTTTTTGCAATTGGTCCTCTGTCTTCTATTTTAAAGAATTGAGTCCCCCAACTTTAATTTTTTTTAATTTCATCGTTTTTTCACTCAGAATGCAAAATTGAAGATGTTGTTGTCTTCTGTTGAGTCATAAAAGCACATCTCAACCAATTATTAGTTGTGAACTTGATCATTTGAACTTAATTTCACTGTTGATTGTGAGCTGCATCAAACTGTTGATGTAAATTATTTGTTTTGACAGCTGATTTAGACATTTTTTTGTTCAGATGTACTTTTGTAACTCAACAGAAGATGACAGCATCTTCAATTTTGCATTCTGAGTGAAAAAAGGATGAAATTAAAAAAAAAATTAAAGTTAGGGGACTCAATTCTTTAAAATAGAAGACAGGGGACCAATTGCAAAAAACCCAATAAGTTGGGGGACCAACTAATGGGTTTTTCCTATTAATTAAAGTTAAATTCCAAACACCACAAGGGGAGGAGATAGGGAGTGAGGGGTTTGATCCCTAGTCTCCTCAACAGGATGTCCCCACCTTTTGCTACTTGTGCTACTCGTGGGAGACCTTATATTTTTAGTTGCAATCAAAATGGATAAACCACTAAATGGATTAATTCACTTCAATTATAATCCAAAGAACTCCAATTTTAGAATGAATAACATGAATTAGAATTAGAGATAAGATTTGTATGGCACTTTTGAGTAACAAATTAAATGACCTTGCTTATTTTCTAGGGAAACATAGCTCTTGATGTTACTCATATCTTCCATAATCAATTGTAGAATTGGAAAGAACTAATATTGCCTCCTATGCTTTGGCTGCTTTTGAGCGAAGCTCTATAAGGTTTTCTTTATTCATTTGACTATTACAAGGTAGACAATCCATGTTGACTAATTGACGTAACGGAAGTTTATAATAAAAGGGATAACTATTGAATTTTGTTGATTTGCGCACAAATTCCGAAAATAATCTTCTACTAATTTGTTGATTCAAATGAATACTAGAATAATAAGCATCAAATTCATTGATTCTATGGAGAATACCAAAAGGTTTGTATTAAAAATGATCAAAAACTGCTTCTGAAACAGAATATGATGAATAAATAGTGCTAATGACAAAACCCTAAAAAGAAAAAGACCAAAAGGCCAAACAAAATTCGAAAATGACAAAGAAACAAACATAAAACTTCAACGACCAAAATGAAGCTTTAAACAGTCGAATTTGGACTCAAAACTGGACTGAGATAGGTAAACCCAGTCAAAGATATAGATTTCTGACTAAGCTTCATTTGATATATTATAGGCCTCGTAACTCTACCAGTGTCAAAAGTTATGGACTTTTGAAGCACTGTTGCGCACTTTGGCCCTTTTATCCAAATCCAAATGCTCCATGAACTATAGAGCTATCTGATCCGCATTACTGATTTAATATGTAAATATATTTTAATTACTGTAAATATTTAATTGATCTTTTATATATCATAGTAATTGTCGACTAATTTTTTTAACTATATTAACTTTATTCATATCACTTCCTTTACTAAAATTCTATATTAAGATAGCCTTCTCTTTTCTATTTTATTTGTCTTTCATTCCACTTAAAAAAAAAAACCTATTTTCTATTTCAATCAACATAAAATAACAATAATATGTCATGTTTTATTAATAATTTTGGCCATCTCTAGAGTGATTGAGTCATATAATTAAGGTATGAAAATTTTATTGTTATTATTATTATGAGGTGATGATGGATTTGAATTTTGCATCTTAATATTAATTAAAAAGCGGATGGAAGATTTAATAATCGGAGACTACTTTGGGAGAGAGAAGGATAATCTAATACTAGGTATGATTTAACTAGCGGTACAGTTGTGTAGCCATTTAGCTTGCACAATTTTGAAGAGTATCAAAGACTTTTTGAGATTTTTCTTGTGATAGTGATCTTCACCAACTACCTCTGTTTGATTAAAATTAGTATGAAAATTGATTTTTCAAATGGGTTAGTAAATGTCTACTTTGTCGTCTTTAATTTTTATCTATTTTCATGTAAATATGCCTATCAGAGTTTACATATTGTTTGATTAATTCGCATCCACAACCATTCATAGGTTGATTTGTACATGTACAAAGGGTACTGTACTAATATATTCTTTCATTTAATTATTTACTTCTATTTGGTTCGCATTAATTCCTTAGGTTTAGAATGAGTTATTCTATGAAAAAGTATCAAAAGAAATTTAACAAATAGTTGGTATGTATATGATGCTTGTCTTGGAGATAGAATTTCAAGATTGGTACTTTTAACAGCTTCTCTTTATTCAAAAAATCTTTCTCCTCCAAAAATCAAGCCAAGGATGATAGCTCAAGTCTTAGTGAGTGATATTTCTCTACATTTGTTGTTTACTTGATTTTTAGTTGTTTGTTTTAACTAATTCTTTTATACTTGAATTTTGTAAGTAAGGTTTGAGAACTTACTGGGCTTCGAAGAAGTTTGGATGGTGTGAAACATTTTTGTCTAGCATGAATATTATGACAGAGTAGGGTAAGAATTTTTATTGTTGGTCAATTTCAGACGTTATCACTAAACAATTATTAAGCATTTCAAGCAGCAATTAGGTATGTTCTTAATTTTTTGTTGCACGGTTTCCAATCTAAGCATCTTTGATGGCTAATATGCATTGTATGGATTGGAATTATTTTCTTTTAGGTCTACAAATTTTTCTGGTCAATACTCTTATATATACTAGCGCGCGACTAGTCTACAAATCCTCCAAAACAAAAATTTTTTATATATACATTGATATATAAAGCCATATATTGTTCTTATTCTTTTAACGTTCCATTTGAATTTAAAGTCATGTGGGTATTTGTACAATTATGATTTTGAGTCTTGATACATATAGAATTATCATTTGTGGGATTTCTCTTTTTGATTTAGGTTCAGCTCAAGAGCTTATGGAAAAGTCTTTCTTTCAAATAATAACTAAAGCATTAAGGCCTAGTGTTGTCCTTTGTAATATGAAGAATTAAATATTTTTGGTTTCATACACATCGTATTCAGGATATGATCTCTATTTTCCATGAAATATTCAAAGGTTCTATGTACTATGCCTGGACAAGTGTTCCTACCACTCAGAGAAAGGAATGTATTGGCTTTTCCACTAATAATCTCAAGATTGCAGATGAACAAATATATAGTACCAAACATATATACAACAGATATAAAGGATAAGTAATACATAACAAATGATAGAAATTGTAACTAAATGTTGTTAGTGGTGTATATTGTCAATACCCCCGCTCAAGCTGAAGGTGTTGTTGGGTGTAACCGAAGCTTACTGAAGATGAAAAAGAAAGGTTGCTTTGGTAAGGGCTTCGTTAAGATATCAGCTAACTGATCACGAGAGGAAATGGAATGAACAGTAAGCCGTTTGGACTGAACCAACTCTCGAACGAAGTGGAAGTCACACTCAATATGCCTTGTACGAGCACTGAAAACTGAGTTAGATAAGATAAAAACTGCACCTAAATTATCACACCAGATGCGTGGGATGCGTGAAGAAGAGACATCAAGATCTGAGAGCAAAACTTGTAACCATTTAATATCAGAGGCTGCATTGGCAACAACTCGAAACTCCGATTCTGTAGATGACCTCGCAATAGTATTTTGCTTCTTTGATGTCCACCCAATCAAGTTTGAACCAAGGAAAATAAGAGACCCACTTGTTGAACACCGATCATCGAGATTACCAGCCCAGTTGGCATCGGTGAAGATAGATAAATCAGAACCTGAAAACCAAGAGATGAGAAGACCATAATTCATGGTTCCATGGAGGTATCTAAGTAATCTCTTCAAAGCTTGGAAATGTGTTGAAGTGGGACAGTGCATAAATTGGGTGAGTCGGTTCACGGTAAAAATGATGTCAGGCCTTGTCATGGTTACGTATTGTAGAGAACCACAGCATTGTCAAAATCTGGTTGCTTTAGAAGCTGATAGCAAATCACCATCTTCTTTTTTTAAAATAACATCACTCTGCATGGGTGTGGATATTGGTCGGCAATTTGACATGCCCATTTGCTTGAGAATGGTCTGAATATAGGAGTGTTGATGAAGAGTCAAGCCTTTGGAATGATGTAAAGCTTCAAGACCGAGAAAATATCTCAATATTCCAAGATCACGTAGAGCAAATACAGTGGATAATTGCCCAACGATAGAATGAACAAATGAGGGATGACTTCCTGTAAGTATAATATCATCTACATACACTAACAAAAAATAGGAAATTGATTTGTTAGAGTAAATAAACAAAGAAGAATCTGCATTAGAACTGCGGAAGCCAATGGATATAAGGAAGGTGTTTAATTTATGAAACCAAGATCTCGGTGCTTGCTTCAAACCATAGAGTGATTTCCGAAGTTTACAGACATAACTTGGAAATTTTTTATCAACAAAACCTTATGGTTGCTTTATGAACACCTCTTCTTTCAAATCCCCATGTAAGAAAGCATTACTTACATCCAATTATCGAATTGTCCAACCCCTAGAAACAGCAATAGAGAGAATTGTACGAATTGTCAATGGCTTGATGACACGACTAAACGTTTCTGTGTAATCAAGGCCATACTCTTGTGTATATCCCTTAGCCACTAATCGTGCCTTGTATCTCTCAACCGAACCATTAGCATGTCATTTGATTTTGTAAACCCAACAATTGCCAACTATATTTGCAAGAGTTGGAGGAGGAACTAAATCCTATGTATGAGTCTTATAAAGTGCAGCCATCTCAGTGTTCATTGCTTCTTGCCATTATGGTAAAAGAATAGCTTTGGAGAAGGAAGAGGGTTCGATTTCAATGGTAGGATTGGAGCAAGTGGCAATATGAGCGTGTTTTATGGATTTGGCAATGGTTGAAAGACGTAATTGTATGGTATGGGTTCTTTGGGATATGGGTTGCGTGTTTTGTGTGGTCTTATGAAACAGGAGGTCAACAAACAAATTCAATCCGTCAGAATTGAATACGTTAATGTTGTTGGGATTATGTGATATGGTTGTGCTGTTGGGATCGAGTAATGAGATTTGAGTGAGAGTTTTAGATGTAGTAGAAGTAGAAGGGGATAAGGGAGAGGATAAGATAGAAGTATGGTTAGGAGTGGAAGATAGAGTTGGAGAAGGAGTGGAAGTGTTACCTGAATTGGGTTGGAGAGGGAACTGTGATAATGGATATGTCAACTGCAGCCATGGAGTAGAAGTGGACATGGAAGAGGGGGACACCACCACCGAATCAACTTTTTTGAAAGGAAATTTAGACTCATCAAAAGTTACATGTCTAGCAAAAAATATTTTCCCATTTTCTAGATCAAGACATCTATAACCCAAGTAATGAGGGGAGTACCCTAAAAAAACACATTCCTTGCTACGATAAGAGAATTTATTTTTGTTGAATGGTCGTAACAATGGAAAAATAGCACACCCGAAAATTTTTAAAAAAGAATAATTTAGTGATTGGTTGAATAAAACTTGAAAAGGAATAGCATTGGAAAGAGATGTGGTTGACATTCGGTTAATGATAAAAATTACTGTTTCAAAAGCAAATTGCCAATATTTGAAAGGGGAACCACAATGACCAAGAATAGACAAACCAATGTCTACAATATGTCTAATTTTTCTCTCTGCAATCCCATTTTGTTCATGAGTATGAGGACATGTGATGCGATGATGAATACCAATTTTCTTAAAATAAGTATGTAAAGAACGATATTCACCACCCCAATCAGAATTAAAAGTTTTAATTTTAGTATTTAATTGCCTTTCTACTAAAGCTTGAAATTGTTGAAAGATGGCAAAAACATCACTCTTGGCTTTGATAGGAAATAGCCATGTAAACAAGGAATAATCATCAATAAAAATAAGAAAGTACTTATGCCCAGAAGAAGAAACCATAGGAGCCGATCCCCAGACATCAGAATGAATTAAATCAAGGGGAGCGGAACTTCTATGATTAGTCATAGGCAATGACAAACGATGAAGCTTGCCTAAACAACAAGCAGTACATTTATTGGAAGAAGAAGAAAATTTAGAACATGGTAACTGAAATTTTCAAATAAGTTGTTTAACAGCAGGAAAATTGTGATGGCCTAAGCGAGCATGCCATTGATAGAGCGTAGCAAGATAAGCATGAGGAAAACGCGAAGACTGCAGCTTGTATAATCCATTATCACTGATCCCTCGAAGGTGGATTTTTTGGGTGGCTTTGTCCTTCACAACATAAGACTCATCATCAAATTCAAAAGAACAATGATTATCTTTACAGAATTTTTTGACAACAAGCAAAGGTTTGGTGATGGTGGGAACATAAAGAACATCATTTAAAATAAAGGACTTAGTTTGAGTAGTGATATTACTCTTACCAACATGGGCAATAGGAAGGCCTTGCCCGTCTCCAACAAGAAGCTTGTTATTACCTGTATAGGCATCTGAAATGGTCAAGGATGCGATATCAGGTGTGACATGATGGCTAGCACCGGTGTCGGGATACCAATTAAAGGATGAGGGTGCCAAATTGAAGCTTCTATCCACATGACTGAGATGAGCTTGAGGTGATGAAGGACTAGGACGTGGGGATTTGTAGGTGGACTGATGGGAGGACGCACCATTGAACCTTGTAAAATTTGTATCAAATCTACGTCTACAGTTAAAAGCTACATGATTAGTATAACCACATATTTGATATGGTACCGAAGAAGGTTGTGGGGAAAAAGGCTTTCTATTTCGGTTTGGAGCAGCTGAAAACTTGCGATTAGAATTTGGAGAATATGTAGAAGGCACATGAGAAGAGGTGCGTTGCACCATATTTACAACTGGAGCCGAATTTTTCTAGGCTTTCAACAAGAGCTCATAAGAAACCAATTGCCCATAGAGATCATGGAAAGGAGGAGGATCAACTCTCTGTTGCAGACCACCAATCACACCATTAAAATCGGATCCAAGATTCTGGAAAATAATACCATTAAACTCTACTGTTGAGATAGGTTGGCCAACCAAAGCAAGACTATCGGCAATGTTCTTGGCTTTAAAGAGATAATCTGACACTGTCATGTCATTTTTGTTGAGGTTGTAAAGCTCAATGTAGAGCTGAGTCCTTTGTGCATTGTTCACCATACCATATGCAGTAGAAAGAGCATGCCAAACCACTGATGCAGAATTCAAGCCAATCAAATGAGGATAAACTTCCTCAGAAATAGAGGATAGAAGCCAAGAAAACAAGATTTGATCTTTGTTGAACCAAGTCGTATAAGCTGGATTTAATTCTGGTTCTTGGGTGGTGGTATTGATGACAGTTTTGGGAGGGGCTGGTTCTATCCTATACAAGATACCACGTAAATTATAAAAGTTCAATAGTGGTTGAAATTGCAGCTTCTAAGGTATAAAGTTCTTGGAGTTTAATTTGATGGAGAATGTTTGTTGAATGTTGGTAGGGGTAGAAGAAGACATCATCGTTGGTGATGGAAGAATAGGTGTGTTGTTTTGAGCAGCGGATGAAAAAGAAAAATCAGTGGCAGATGAGGTTGCCGAGGTATTTGTTGGAGTCGACATGATCGTGCTCTGATACCAACTCAGAGAAAGGAATGTATTGGCTTTTCCACTAATAATCTCAAGATTACAGATGAACAAATATATATATATATATATAGTACCAAACAGATATACAACAGATATAAAGGATAAGTAATACATAACAAATGATAGAAATTGTAACTAAATGCTTTTAGTGGTGTATATCGTCAATACTACCTATCCTAGGTAGTAATAGTACATTCTCGCCAATTATGCGGATGCATGCATGTTCACTATGAGCATCACGCGTGCATGTACATTCTCGCCAATTTTAAGAATGCTTCTAATAGTTTAAATTACCATCTTGTAATTTTTTCTTTTTCATTTTTTAGCTATTTGCTTTTCTAAATTATTATCATTCCATACCTACAAGTGAATAAGCCTTCAGCAAATGTCATGTACCTTCAATAGAAGTTGCATTATTCAGTGATTTGCTGTTGATTCAAATAATACAAAACCAACAAGTTTAGCTTTTTCACTTCTAAATGAAAATGATCAAGCCAAAAAGAGGCAGTTTTATTGATTTCACTGATGATGGTGATGATGCTGATGATGAAGGGCAATTGGCTTCAACAAACAATGCGAGTTTCGGTATTTCTAAGGCTGGTACATTTAAGCTTTTGGGAAGACAGGGAAGCCTTCTTGATGAACAAATATGTATTGTTTTTCTAAGCAATGGAATGATCCTAAGTAGGCTTGGCCAAGGGCCGGTCGGGTTCAGAACCGGCCTGGTCAAAATCGGCTCGGAACCGGACCTGAACCAGTCCGGGACTGTGGGAAGACCGGTTCAAATTTTTTTGAACCGTGAACCGGTAATTCCGATTTCAAATTTTATTTATAAAAATAACCGATTGCCTAATGAAAAGATTAAAAATAGATAATAATAAATACTAATGAAATATTAATTTTAATTCATTTATCATTTAAAATTATTCACTTCAATTTTTAATGACATTAGTTTTTTACTTAATTTAATTTATTTTAAAAATTATAATAATATTTTAAATTATTTAAATATAATTATAAAATTAAAAAACAATACAAAATTTTAGAACCAAAACCGGCCTTGAATCATCCAAAATACGGTTCCATAAATCATGAAATAGGAACCGTCCGGTTCTGAACCAGAACCATTCACTTCCAAACTGTGACTAAGCCTACTCCTAAGCTTCAATTATTTTTAATCTTTTGATCAGCGTTTTTGGGGATGACTTAGAAACTTAGGTTGAGTGAATTTTGAGCTCTAAAAACATATGATGTATATATATTATTTCAAACAATACCTTACTTTTTATATATTAATATTTTTAAAAAATATATATAATAATTTATTATGTTATAAAAACATATTATATTTTCCATATTTTATTTTACTATAATTTGTATTTCTATCAATAAAAATATATTAATTTGTATATTAAATTAAACATTTATTTAAATTAATATATTAAAAGGAGATAATTCATACCTCACAAAAACTATTTATTTATAGTGTAGAATTAAAATTGATAGGGGTTGAGTTCCCATTATTTAAAACTATATAATTAATTTATAGTTTTATTTTTCTAGATTCATTTAATTAATATATTTAAATTATTTTATCTTTTTTATGTTTTAAAATAATTAAATAAATTATATCTAATTAATATAAGACTCTTATTTTATTAAAATACGTAGATTCATGACAGCTTATATTATTTAATTTCATTTTTATTAGATAAAATAGAAGTAAATCTAATTAAAATAAAAAAGATATTTTCAACAAAATTATAACTAAAATTTTAATTAATTTACTTTTTTTTAGTGACAAAATAGAAGTTAACCTAATTAAAATAGGAAATATATTCTCAATTAAATAAGAAGTAGATTTTAATTAATCCAATTCTTATTAGAAATAAAATAAAAGTTAACCTAATTAGAAAAGAAAACGTATTTTTAATTAAATTAGAATTACATTTTAATTATTCAATTTAATTTTTATAGACAAATGACTAAATTATCCAATTTTTATACAATAATAAGTGAAGACTAATTAGTAATTTTGTGTATCCCCTTTCGTAGATTTATATAGATAATAGATATAGATTATAGATCTAAATATGAATATAGATTTAAAAAAAAAAAAGAATTTCATTCAATTTGAAATTCTAAGAGATTAATTCTTATCTACTTCGGTCCAATCAATACTAATTTAACTTCAAATTATACACAAACTTAAATTAATTCAAAGGAATTAAATCAGTATTTCCAACGTATTCTATTGATTATGGTTTTGTTTTATATCATACCCTATTTAAGAAAGAGATAAGTGATAAGAAATTAAGTTCAATCAAAATCCAGCTACGAAATTAATCTACTATATATACATGTGTGTGTGCCTGCCTGCGTGCAGCAAATTAAAGCTTTTGCGTTTGATAGCTATTATCAAATTCCTATATCTGTAGGCAGAAGCTGAAGAACTAGATTCAATTCTCCAAATAGTAAGTTGATAGCTACAATGGTTTTTATGATTTATTTTTTGCAACTCT
>CATIWK010004460.1:0-13815 GCA_949634005.1 Mallotus japonicus | reverse complement strand
AAAAATGGTTTTGCACTATTATTTGACAAAAAATGGTTTTGCACTAGTATTTAATACTCCTACTTAATAAAATTGTCTTGCATTAGTATTCAAATACTACTGTATTAAACGTCACTTTAGTAACAAAAAAATTGAAAAATGCCGCCAAAAAATGGTTTTGCACTAGTATTTGACAAAAAAAAAATTGCTCTATTTTAAGAAACCCATAACAATCCCGCAAAAATAGGGAAATTATGCTTAATCTAAGCACAAATATTAATTTGATTATTGGCATGTTTTTAGTCTTATTTTCTAATTTCATATTTGAGGTATTGAGAGATTTGGAGTTTTGATTTTTCATTGTTTAATTTTGGAGAAGAGGAGATGGATAGTTTAAAAAAAAAAAGTGATGAGTAATATATTCAAATAAAATTGCATTGGAACTTCACCATATTTATTAAACATATGTATTCAAAGTCAAAATTAGCGGTATTATCAATGTAATTAATAAGGGTGTTATAGACATTTGTTTAATTAATTTCCATCCTAAAATGGAAAGTGGACAAAGTTTTAAGACATCCATAAAAGGAAAATTTGCCCAATATTATGGAACAGAGGGAGTAATTAATTGAACATTTATTATTGTGATTAATTTTAATCTAATATATTTAATTGGTCACTTATTATTTAATTAATAACCAATTCTATTTTATATTATTTCAATTTATAGTTCAATTTCTTTATAATTAATTAGGCATTTATTATTGCACTTGGAACTTAGAAAGATGGCTCAGAGAAATGCACTTGGAAACACCAAAACTATGCATTTCTTCCCATGTAAAAAAATCTTGGGATTTTTATTAATGGAAATGTGGCATGGCAATGAACTGCAAAGGTGGCATCTGATGTGTTTTCAGCCTTTAAATGTTGACTGAAATGTCATCTGTCCACTTTGAAAAAATCTACAAAGTAAACAACACATCAATAATTTCTGTCAATTTTCACGGCGTAGAACTAACACCATAATTTTTAAAAAGTTTATGAACTCAATTGAAACACATAAATTTTATAAAACTTAATTGAAAAATCGATATAACTTTTAGGATTAACAAAGTCATTATCCCTATAAATTATTAACATATTGTTATTTATGAAAAAAAAAAAAAAACCTTCAATATAAAAAGTACCCCTGACCTTTCAAGTGTCAGCAAACCAAAAGGTGATTTTCATTTAACTCCACCCAAAAAAGAAATTGCAAAATTAGCATCCAGTTCTGCAAAAATGGCAATCCACCACTATATTACATGTAAATCGCCTTCAACAAGCTTCTTCTGAATTTTTAAAACGGGAAAAAATAAATAAAAATGGATTACATGTTATACGACAAAACGAAACAAGCTTATAAAACACATTAAAGCACATAAATTTTAAAAAAGAAAATTAAAATTGGCAGTAACATGTTAGTTACAACTCACAAGGGTATAATTGCACTAACACTCAAGAATGAGAACTGATCTGATGAGCAGAAATTGTGGCACCTTCAGCAAAATGGTTATCTATAGAACCATAGCTTTAGCTCGACGTAATGGAGTCCTTTCTAACTAGACATCATGACGTTATCAATTGCCTGAAGTGCTTGGTTGGCGAAAAAGCGGACATCAACATCTGGATCCTCACTTAGCTCAACCAAGCAGGGTCGGATGGTCTTCTCCACAACCTATGGGATGGATTTGCAATCAGGAAAAAGTATTAATGCTAATTAAATGATATAAATGTAATAAGGAAACGTAGAAAAATAATAATCAAGAAATATCTGGGAAGAACTTACAGACTGATCAACTATAGAAATGAGAGATTGCAACACCTTTGCCACATTGAACTTGATGTTGGGTACTCTGCAGAAGGAAATCAAGTTCAGCGCCTGAAAATCACCAGATTATGATAACATTTTTACATCAGGTTAGCAAGTTCCAAAAACCCATGTACCTGTCTTTTGATGAATTGACAACCACTGGCAACAATTTCGAACAAGTAATCTCTGAGCCCACTACAGGAGCAAGGAGTGAGATAGCACGTAAGATGGTCATCCGGTACAAATAGTGAGGATTGTTAACCATTTCCAAAACCTGAAAGAGACTTCCTCTTTAGAAATTAACAGGCAAATGAAAATACTGATCTGGTAAAAGAAAACCACTCCCAAAATAAAATGATGAAAATTTCAAGCATATCCAAAATAGTTAAGATGATGAAAACTCAAAAAACATTCCTAAATGGCCAAATAGAAAGAGGACAGGATATAAGAAAACATATAATGTCATACAAAAATCAGCCGTAAGAATTCTCAGCCACTGCAGCATGTGAAATCCTAGTCACAGGCACCACTTCAACCTTAGGCATAGATATAGATCTCAGCAATAAGCATATCAAACACAAAGCACCTTAATTGAGTTTGGGAAAGGTTAAGTTTAAATTTCCAAATAGAAAAATAAGAAAGCAATTATTTGCCAAAGATTAAGCAATAAATGCAAAAAAACTCATGACCTTTAGCGCTAATTTAATCACAACACAACATTTTAATTTTGGCAAGTTAAAACATAGATTTTCAAAATTTTGCAATTCGAAAAACCAATCAATTATCCGGTGATCGAGTGTTTGCGTGGGAGGCGAAACTTTTGGACATATTTTTTTCCACATCAAAACACAGCGTTTCATAAAAGGAAGAAAACCCCATCTTAACTGTGTCCACTTCCTTCATCTTCGTGACAGTCAACAAAACATCTTTCCTCATATAAACACCATGCATCTTCTCCCGAAACGCCACCACAAAATAATCCGGCATCGAAAGCCCCAAATCAACCTCACTCATGTACAACATGCCTCTATCACTCCTCGTGAACATGTAATCAGGCACAAAGCAAACAAAGATATCATCTCTGCTATTACCGGTTTAAAAGAGATGACCAGGTGGTGGAGCTGTTCCCTCGCGGTGTGGCTATCAGCGGCAGCTGTTTTTTAAGCCCATGCAAGATCGAAACCCTTGGAGAAGAACTTGCCTTGTGATGTGGTGACGAGAACTGAGCTGCGAGTGGCTTGTGATTCGATAAATTTTGAAGAAAAACGGGATCTGTAAACAACAAAACTTCCGCTGTGCAATCTTCAGGTAATGAGTGAAAACCTCTGACGTGGCCTCTAATGCTCTTGCTTCCCATTTTGTCGTTGAAATCTTTTAGGTTTGAAAGTGGCCAATCAATTTGAATGCTGTTAACCCTCGTCGGGGCCTCTCTCGCATACCGATTGAGAGAGCGAACTGTCACTCTACTCTTTGACACTGTGGATATGCTTTATTTTTCTTTGCTTCAATCTTTGACATATCGACAAGAATGGTCTTCAGTGATGCCACACCAGTGATATGGTTTTTAGAAATCTGGTTTGTATAATACATATATTGATGAATATTTTATATCTGGTAATTGGTGATACCACACCAGTGATGTGGTTTGTTGCTTGTTCCATGAATTTGGCTGATTTTACTGGGGTTGTAGACGTATGGCACAAGTGCCAAATATCTATTGATGGCTGCTATGATTGTTGTTCGTTTCTAGGGATTTACGTATGTTGGTTATTGGGTTTTTGGTGTTATCTATGTTTATTCATTTCTTAGAATTTGGATTTATTGATTTCACATCAGTTAGTTGTGGAATCTGTAAATTGGTTTCCATTAGAGTTCATTTGTACTCTAGGTGTTTGCTTAAATGACTTTGACATAGTTTGATGATAAAAGCATAAACAAATTGCTCTTAAGATATTTGTTTAAATGACTATGAGATAGTTGGGATGATTGAATTGGTTTTTTTTTTTTTTTCCTCTTATAAAACAGTGTGTCTTGATGTGGGAAAAAAAAATGTCTGATGTGGAAAATACAACCAAGTCTCGCCTGCCATGCAAGCACTCAATCAGCCGACAATTGGTTGGTGTTTCAAATTGCAAAATTTTGAAAATCTATGTTTTAATCTGCCAAAATTAAAATGTTATTAAATTGCAAAAAGCGCTAAAGGTCCTCTTTTTTTTTATTTTTTTGCAAATAACCCTAATTAGGATTCTCATTCAGAAGAGCAGAAACAAACCTGTGGAATTATGTGCTGCATTGCCCACTCAGGACCAAATTCTTCAGCAAGCCGCTTCAAATTGTTTGCAGCAGCATCACGAATTGAGTAAACCTGCAGTAAACATCCAAGTGAGATATATTAGTATTAGGCATGCATCATTATCGTTGATAACTTTAATATAAAAAATTGGTTTGATTTGAGATGTAAATGGCCCATCATTAAGTCAAATTTCGGTACTTCTTTTCCATTTTATCTCTGCTTTCATTACGAGTCAAAATCAAATAGCAAAAAGAAAACAAGGCTAACAGGAATAGGATTCATCTAAAGGTAGTAACAAATTTTCTCTCAAGAATTAACAAGCTTTCTGAATTCAAGCACACATTTCTAGTTATAGTACATCACTCATTAACAATAAGGGAAAAACAATAAATGCTCATTGAAAAATGAAGTCCAATGTGTCACAAACATAAGACTAAGTAGAAAGTGACATTTATCATAAAACACACGATATGAAAATACAAACCTTATCCTGTAACCACTGCATGCAAAGAGCCCCAAGTTTATCATCAAAGAACCCAACTCCCAACTGACTTGCAAGTAAAGGTATGTACTCTATGATTGCGAGCCGAACCCTCCAATGTCGATCCTCTGCAAGCTCAACGATAGCTGGCAATAATGACTGGGACAGTAGATCAATTCCAATGACCTGCAAGCAAAGATAATTTCAGTATTACTTGAATTGAGGAGAAAATTTTAAAGAATAAGGGAGAAAAAGCATATCTTTTCTGTTACAGATCTAGTGCACAAACAGTATGAATTTATCATTTGAAAGCAATAGTTTCAGTTACAGAGCAGAGACGGCCAAGGTAGCCCACTGTTACAGATTGGGCACAAAATGCTTGAGCTGCATTAAGTTGTTAAATACCTGGTTCACTTGATCAAGCTTGCTGATTATGTTGAGGCGCACATCAGGAAATTCATCCTTTAAAAGGGAAAGAAATATTGGAAGAAGCTGCTCGATTGTTGCATCCTGCATTTAAAAAAAAATGAATTTCAGGAGTCCAATGCAATCAGTGCACACTTATCCCATAGTAATTAAGATTAAAACTCAAGAACAATTGAACAGGTAAAAGAAAAAATGATCTTAACAAGCAGAAGCCAGATAACTAAGGAATCATAGCAACCACAGTAGGTCTCATATGTTGGCAAGGGACATAGCATACAAGCACAAAACTTGTTAACAAAATCAGGTACCCAAGTTAGGCTACTCCTAACAGAATCAAAGTGTGAATCTATGAACTGCTTAAACTCATCAGTATTCAAGTAATTGCTCACAATCACATCTAAGATCACAAAAACTTGGCAAAAGAACAACACATAACTAGATAAGTATATAATCCTCCATACAAGGATTACAATGACTTGACCACTACATTAATCCAGAATATCCAGAGTAGAAAAAGCACAAATTGCAGTTACACCACCCAGTCAGCCCAAAATGGTATTTTGCATAGAACTAAGTGTCTGTTTGGCATTAAGTACCAGCTTTTGAATTTTGAATTCTTGCTCCAAAATTTTTTCTTTTGTGACTCCAAAACTATTGTTTTTAGAAAAGCATCTCTTAGATGTGTGTCTTTCAAACAATAGTTTCCTAGAAGCAATTATTAGAGAATTTTTTAAAAGAAAAAATTTGTTAAAGAACACAGAGCAGTTTCACAACACAATTCCAAACTGGCCTAAGTGAATTTATTCGGCCCTTGTCATTTTTTTTTTTTGTAATCCAATTAAAATAGATGAAACCAAGAAACATCAATGATATATCCAACTTAGATGCATTACAATCAGAAAATTCTTGCTTGATTTATTATGCTCGATTATTACCTTCCCCAGAACAGGAGCCATCCCCATTATAACTGAAGCCAAAGCAGACCGCACGTGCTGGGAAGAATCTGATGACAATTCCTGAGTAGTTAAAAATATTAAGCATTGAGATTTCGACATGCAATTTGATGCTCAAGTGAAAAGAGAAATGAACCGTGCAAACATACCTTCACACAGGGGAGAATATGTTGAATAGCAAGTTCTGGAATTAGAATGCGGCAGAACTTGGTTACTTTTCCAGCAGCTGCTATACGTACTTCAGCCTCATTATCACGAAGTAAGCGCACATATGCAGGAACCAAGTCGGTCCTTAAAGAATCACCAACATTGAATCATCGTGGGGTAAATCAAAAGTACACAATCTAACATAGAAATGGATTTTAAAAACGAAAAATAAAGTATAGAGTCTATACTATAGAGAATAAAAGTACATATAAACTTATGCAGTGATCAAATTATACAGTTACCTAGCGGGCTCAGGCCCCACAGCTTCACAGAGTTCGTACAATTGATTTGCAACCATGTAGCGCACACGCCAAGACTTGTCCTATTTAAGGTCAATGAAGATACAGGTGACCATCAATAAGTATGGTCAAAAAATTCTGTTGCTAGGGATAGTTGGCTTCAAATAGTATATAGAATAGATATTTTAGACATACCACAAGCCAAAAACATTCACATGAACCACAATAGTACTGTCGTGTAGCCATAGTTGCCCAAGTAGATCAAGGAATTTTAAGGAAATAAATAGAGTAATACTACCAAGGTACATCAAATGCCAAGAAACTACATTGGTACCTGAGAAAAGTTAACAATAACAGGGAGAATATGAGCAACACAATCCTGGGGCTCCAACAATTTTCCAAGAGCAGCACAACCCTCAACAGCCAATAAGCGAACAGAATCCTGATCTGAGGTGAAAAAAAAAATTATATAAACTACTTTGCTGAACTCACAATGTATCACAAATTTGAAAATACAAAAACACAAAGGCCCTACCGCAAAATTATATTTAAACAACCTTTAGTTTATATTAGTTTCATTTGTTGAAAATATTTAATATATCCATCATGTAAACAGAAGCCTGTCCAGTTCTAGGTAATTCAGTTACCATTATCTTATTTCCATCATTTGGGCAACTTCAAAGAACTTGTCTTAATACATTCACTTGTTAAAGAGTAAGTAGAAGACTACACAACAAAATTTAATTACCATCCTGTGTGAGATCCTCAAATATTGACATGATGTCAGTCTTCAAATGAGCGGATTCAACAGTTGCAGCAAATTTCCCCAGATTTGAGGCAGCAGACCTCCTAACCATAGGCATGTCGTCTTGACAAAGCTGGCTGTATATTGACCGCAATTCCGTCTTTAGCATGTCAGGAGCACTTGGATAGGCAATATGAAATAGCCCACATGCAGAAACTCGAGCAGTAAACCATTCTCCAGCCGCCAGCCTCTGATAATAGGAATTTTAAACACATGGCAATGAAAACATGACATTAGTAAGAGTAAAGTAATAACAATACAGTATATCAGCCTGACAATCAGGAACCAGCACACCATTATCTCATGTAAGAATATGTAAATGAGTAACACTTGTAAAATCTCCCTCAAGCAGGCATAACCTAGTTATTACACCAAAGAAAATCGTATGTTAGGATCATGAGTACAAAACCAAGCCTTGCATCTCAAAGACCAAAGGAAAAAGATCTCTCATAAATATACAAATATATATATATAAGTGATCAAGGGAGCTCTGACAGCATACCAATGCTGCAGGACACCAAAATGGTAAAATTCACTAGCAATTGAATACAATAAAATCATGATAGGATAGGGTTTCATGATAATTTCAGTCTTTTCCTAACCTAGTAGTTAACTTCAAATTTTGATTTTCCCATACAAATAAACATATACACACAATGGTTTTTAATAAAAAAAGAATTAAACATATATCAAGACATAAATACACTATATAACAGAACAACAGTAGGCATAAATTAGATAACCACAAAATATAACAATCTAATGATTGTTTCTAAATATCTAAGAGAAAATTTTCGGCCTACAACAGTTCAAATGATGAACAATCACTCAATTCAGCTGCTTGTAGATCTCTATTCAACAAATATAGAAATAGCATCAATCATTTAACTGAGAAAAACACTGTTCTCTCACCTTGACTAGGGGAATGAACCAGTCAACCAAGTCACTCTCTCTCATCTGGGATCCAATCCTACATAACGACTCCACAGCTTTATCTCTCACACATGTTTCCTCAACAGTGCAAAGTGTCTCCAATGGTGGGAGTAAAACATGGGCATGCTCCACACCCCCAACATATGGAATGAACACTCCCAACTCTTCGGCCATTGCAAGGAGGACCTCATCATCGTCATCATTGTTTTCACTTAAAAACGGAATCAATTCCTTCCTGGTTCGCTCCTCCCCAAGAGCACGTGCAATTGTCGATAGTCTACGAATCGAATTCAACCGGAGCTGAATGTCATCATTTTTTAACTCGTCTATGAGAACAGCTATCGGATATAGGGGCTCGTCAACTGTAGCCATTGTATCTCGAAAGTTACTGTAATGTAACAAAACACAACACAGCACAGCACAAGATAATTCAAAAATCAAATTGCATCTAATTAGCGTTTCAATTTTGAATAGCAAGGATTTGAAATTAACTTATATAGTCATAGGAATCTTAAAGCAACTGAGATCTATAACAAAACCCTAGAATTCAAATCAGGTGGCACAACTATAGTTAAAAACAAGAATACAGAGGATAAGGCATGTGAGCTCTGATTAGTTTGATTTATGAACAAAGTATAAGAAATCAAGGCGACAGCAAAATCATAAATCAAAAAACCAAAACCTAAAAAAAAAAAATGAAACCTCCCTCCTGTGCTATTCTTCTTATTCTTCTATGGTTTTTTTGACATCTAAAAACAGGATGAAGAATTCAAAAACAAATCATATTGCTCAAAATGAATCATTTCATGATTAAAAAAAAAGAAAAAGAAAAGGAAAAAAATTAGATTAAAAAATAAATCGAAGGTGAGAAGTGGTCAGAGCCGGTACCGATCTCAATAATTTCCCGCCGGCTTCCTCTGACGAAGCCCAGAGTCCCTCTGAGAGAGATCAGCTTTGTGTATTTTTTCTCTTTTTTTTTTTTTTAATTTTGTTTTGAAAATTTTTCTACTTTATTCTAATTATATGTTTGCAGTAAAGCCCATTTGCTCTTCTTTTAATGCATCCAATGGGCCTTAAGAGAGAACTACGAATTTGAATTATTATTATTACTCTCACAGTTCCTCATCTCTGTTTTAATGGCAATGGGAATAATACCTGTATCATAAGCTGGTGGTACGGACAATATTTAAATAAAATGGAAACATAAATAAAAATAATAATTTTTAATTAAAATATTTATTTTTTAAATTGAAATATTTAGATAACACGAATACGAATATGGAAAAACGTCTACTAATAATTGAAATGATCGTGCATAAAACATAAGTGAAAAACAAAACAAAACAAAATTAAAAAAACTCTCTCCTTTGGCATATAAATTGTAAAATATCAATTTTCTAGTTTAAATTAATATTTTACAAAAATTTTATTCTATTATTATTATCGTATGAAACATGCACAATATATTCAAATGAATGTTTGTCAGAGCCATCTCCAATACTAAAATACATGTCCATATATGTAATAGTATTTTTATTTTTTATTTTAAAACAAATTTATTGTATATTTTCAAGACATGATAAGATAAGATTACATTAAAGTTTTCTCATCGACCATTAAAACTTTTGTTGTATAAAATTATTGAACAGGCAGATTTATAACTCTATTTAGATTAAATTGAATTAATACTAAAAAAATATTTAAAAAAAAAACTTTGGTGAATTAAACAAATTGGGGCATAGCAAAGGCATGTTGGCTCGGGAGGGCAAAATGACAAAATAAAAAGGACAAAATCAACAACTGATGGTAATAACAATAACCCCATTGATTATGTCCTCAATTACATTTAGAAAATACTAATAAATAAAAATTGAACTTTCATTTTTTTTTTTTCATGGATAAGGTAATCATTTTCTTTTAAACAAGCACAATATGATATAAAATGCTCAAATTAAAATCACTGAGCTACTATATGTATATATACATGTATATGTATATATATGTCTTCCACCAAATTAGTTTGTACCCTTTACTGCTTGAACTGAAAACATCTTGTCAATCTTGTCCAAAATCCAACCTTCAATTTTTCTTTTGATAGGTCAGTAGGGTCCTTGAATTTTGCTAGCTCACTAAGTTCTTGAAATGCATCGACAAGGTTCTGAAGTCTTGCAACAAACTCTATCAACAATGATGCAAATGTTGCTAAAGAGAGGGAACTTGCACTCTCATATACTCTTGATTCTTGCCCAATGAGCGTGGAACTAGCTATAAATGAAGGCCATGTTCTCTTCAGCGTACTCTCTGATTGTATCCATTCTGCTGGCATTGAAAGAGCATTTATGCTAATAGTTGGATTTCGACTTTCCCATGTTTCACTAATGGAGTTAATTACTTTATTTTCATTGTCCTTGAGCTCACTGATATTGACAGGGTCTTCGAATTCTTTTGGCTGTGCCCAGCTTTCTGAATTGACCAGAACGTAAGATTTTTGATCTATTTTCATTTGTAATGCTTCTGCAGCTTCATGCACTTCTAGCAGAATGTCATCTCCTGGAATTAACTTCTCCATCTTTTCAACTTTGTTTCCAAGCTCCCGTAATACTTTAGCTCCTTCATTTCCAACTCTCTGTAGCTCACAGCGAAAGACTTGTCTCTTCTCTGCTGGTGCCTATCAAAGCAAGGTTACAAAATTTATTGTGATGAACAAATGAATAGGCTTTAAAACAAACATTCCATGAATTGTGTTGATCGATGCCCATGAGAAAAATAGTGATGACCCAAAATTTTTTTATGTGAACAAAGACAAAAATCATCATACTAGAGCTCAGACATGTAGCAGCAGAGGTATAGAGGAACATTGCTATGGTCCTGCTTGGTGTTTCATGAATGGCATCAACATTGGCATCAACATTGTGACATTGTCCAGTACTTCAAATATGATAAAGCAAGTATTGAATCTATGACTTTACCTGAATTTCTGAAAGGATGCATCCATGCATTGCCATGACCATAAATGCACAATGTCTCAGTGCTCCACTTATTTTTACATAATTTTTCCAAGGATAATTGAAAGATTTATAAGGACCATGAGGTGGCTCCCATATTGCAAAGTCTAACTGCAAGAATAAGATGAAGTTAAATCTCAACACTTCCATTCCCTTGAAACAGTAGCTCAGCATAAACTCTGCTCTAAATATACCAGAGATTCCTCTTGGCTGCTAGACTGTACAGCTGATCTGTAGCCACTGTATAATAGGTCATCAGAAGCTTGGTATGTCAGAATCTTTGAAGGGATTCTCTCGTATTCGAAGCATTGCAAGTACCCATTGACACATCCTTAAACAAAATCGAAATTTAGACCAAACAGTTGGCTTAACATACAGTCTTATTCTAATAAAAATCCATCAGAAGAGAAGTAGATCAAAGGCAATGATCACCAACCTTCCAATGAAGCAGCAACACCCTTGAAATTTTTCACTACTAATTTATGCAGATCCTCCCCAGACCATATTGGGAATATACAAATATTTACAATCAAGCCTATTCCAGCACCAACTGCAATGAGCAACAACCTATAAAAAGCCGTTGCGACAAATGTTGATGAGCTTCCAGACACCATGACTATACAGAAAGTCAACAAGAAAACTCGAAATCCATATTCATAGGACTTCATAGAAGGATACAGCTTTATGTAACTTGCACAAGATCCTGATTACCACAAAAAAAAAATGCAGATCAATAATTCATATATTAAATGTACTTTTATGATCCAAAAATTGCCCAAAAAATGCAGATCAATAATTCATATATAGTTCACCTGCTATGAAAATATTTATAATAATAAAAACTTCAGCAAAATTTCCCATGAATACAGACAGCTCTGCAATGCCAAGGGCAAGGCCGCCAGCAGAAAGTGTCCCCAGAGCACGATTGAATCCTTTGTTCAGTGTTGCGCCTGGAAAAGAAGAAACGACAATTTTGTTTCATGCAGCTGGTTTGTCGTTTTGAATATTTTTAAAAGTCAAAACAATATATTATATATAGTACAGCAACACACACCAACACTGAATTCAAAAACGACCACCACAGTTAGAATTGCCCAAATCGAGTACTGGTTCACGTTCTTTAAAGGCTCTTTGAAGAAAATAACCAGAGAAATAAGAGCAAGAGATAGTCCCATTTTGAGTGCGAAGAAGACTTTTCTTGGATCCGCACGGCCCATATTATATAACTCAATGACAGCATCTCGTATACCATTCCAAAAGCTGTTGATCTTATTATCACAAACTGAACGAAAGCATCCGCATCTAACTGCTTCTCCTTCACTGCTGCCGCCGCCATCTGAGCTGTTTACACCAAATTCTGAATACCCTTTTCTTGAAAGTAACTTTTCCTTGCTCCTCTCTGCAAAACTATGTCTCAAAGATCCAATCTTTGCAGCCATGAATCTCTTCAAACAGAGATGACCCTCAAAGATACATAAGGAAGTGAAAAAAAAATATCAATGATAAAGTCTGGCTAGTAGGTATAGTCCTTAACAGCCATAATCAAATACGTGATGATATGATATATAATAGTACTTGTGTTACTTGCCTAAATAAGAATCGATAAGCTTTGTGATGGGATGTGGACCAAGATATGGCGATGGACAATGGAGAGGATATCATGATGATGATCGGGGTCGAAATTTGGTTGGGAAGACTGGTAGGGTTGTGTCAAATTCACCTACTGGTCAGTGGTCAGTTCTCTGGTGCAGAACACGTAAAACAATTATAGTATAAGATCTGGGCGGCGCACATCTTGTTACATCAAGCGCCACCTCATATTTTGCTGCATATTATTTTAGGAGAGACAATCATCGGACTAGAAAAATTTTTGGTTTTGTTATAATTCTGATCAGTGTGTTCTAATAATCAAGGTGTTGACTAATGAACAGAAAGTAGTTAACTTTGTGTTGCTTGTAATTGAGTTATAGAAGGTGGTGCCCCTGGCAAAAGGTTGTTTTGTCTTTAATGATGACAGTGGACCCTGTGAGTATAGAGTAGGCGAGCACAGGTGAAACTTTATGCAAGTGATGAGATTGAAAAGTTACATCCGCATGCAAAAGACCTTTTTTTTTTTTTTTTTTTTTTAACTCCAATAGGTTGGAGATGATTCTAGCATCAGCCGAAACTAATGGGGACAACCAAAAATGATTTTACTCAATCACAAGACGGCATGTTAGAAGAACTTTTCATATAACTTTTTCCTCAATGCCCTGCTCTTTCTTCAACTATTTCTTGTGACTTCATCACGGCCACGCCTCAATTGCGAACTGAGATTGTGAGCTGTGAGCTTTCAGGTGACAAGCTATTCAATACAAATTTATTGAAAAAAAAAAAAGGAAACCAAGAAAGGGGTTGAGATATGTGTTGTTAATTTTTAAATTAGAAAAGAAAAACAAAGTTGCAAGAATAAAACAAAGGAAAATTGACAGTGGAGAAAGGTGAAAAGAAAACAAAAAAATTTGATATTATTCAACATCAGAAGACATTACAATTTATAGCTGAAATAACAACTACTTACTAAGATCATGGTCCTAGAATCATGCCATGATGACAAGCATAAATAACAAACATGAATAACAAACATGATAACGAACACCAAA
>CATIWK010004413.1:0-10148 GCA_949634005.1 Mallotus japonicus | reverse complement strand
ATCATCAATTCCTAACAAAGAAATATTTAGCCTAACATATTATCAATAATCTCCAAGGAATCACAAGAAAAACCCATAATAAAAATATAAGAAAGAGAAGAAGAATGAAATAATTATAAATAATCTTAAATCTTAAATCTTCAAATTCTTGTTCCTTCAATCTTCTAAGGTTTCTTGTGCTTTTTCTCCACCAATGGCTCTTAACCTAGAGCTAAAATTCTCTATTTATAGAGAAAAATACCCTAAATTCGTCCAAGGACCAAAATAGTAATTTTCCACCTTCAAAACCTCCTCCAATGAAGAAAATAACTCCATAAAATAGCTCCTTAATTATTAGCTTGAATTCCGGACTCTTTAGGAAAGCAAAATTCCTACAAAAACATACCAAAAAAATGCATAAATTAACTAGGAAACTAAAAGGGAAATATAAAACTAAGCTAATAAATTAAAATCCTAATAAAACACTAATTATAAATAATAAAATATAAAGAAATACTAATAAATCCTATGAAAATTAAATAGAAAACTATGCAATAATTGACACTAACAAATTCCTGGGCTTTGTGATTCTTCAAACAATTTGAAGGAATAACTTAGGTAAGCACCTCAAATTCGAGTAATTAAATTCTAGGTTTTTAGGTTAATTTGTTAATTTCAGCTTGAATATGATTTTATTAGGTATAGGTGCTTTAGGATTAATTGTAGTAGAGGTTGTAAGATTTCCTTTGATAATTTTTATTTATTTTTCTAAAATTATTTTCAAAAATCTATTATTCCCAAGCCTCGGCCACTGTTCATAGGCATTGTTCCATGTTAGGGAAAATTTTGTATTTTTAATAAATTCTACTAATTATTTTGAGCAAATTTCGTGAAGAAAGTTTATTGAAATTATGCACCGAATTTTTATTATAAATTTTTGAATATTTATGCCAAAATTGAATTTTTGGAAAAATGTGTATAAATTAGTAATTTTTCAATTTTAGTTTAAATTATTGTTAATTTTGATGTTTTAGACAGTATTTGAGTAATAAATAGTATTAAAATAATTTTTATGAATTATTCCTATATTTAGCAAATTAATATTAATTTTCAGAAAATAATAGAATAATAAACTTATTTATTGTTTTTAAGCTTAAATAAGTTAATTGCTAATTTTATGATATGTTTAAGTGATTTAATTAGTTATTTGCAATTAATGTTAATTTAATTGTAAAAATATGAATTTTACTATTTATTGAAAAATAAGTATCTTTTATGTTTTATTATGATAATAAATTGAATTATGATAATTAAATGAATTTTTATGATTTATTGGTGATTTTAATGAAAATTATATTATTTTATTGGATGTTGTGAATTTTGGATCTCGGTTGGGTATAAAGTGCAATATGGGCCTAACCCGAGTTGTTGAGCTGTGAGAATATTAGAAGTGTGTTTTCGTGCAGGAATGACTCTACTTTTAGTAGAGAGATGTCCATTTTACAGAGGAGACTCTGCCAAATTTTCGGTAGATTTCTTGTAAAATGCGACATCGACCTGTCTCGAATTTCTATTTTTAGTTGGGTTGTGTCTTTGATCGAGTCAGTTTCGTCAATTCGATAGTTTTCTTAATTCCAAAAATTTTCATGAATTTATTTATTCTATTTTACGAGCATATTTTAAATAAATATTATTTATTTTAGAGAACTTTGGGACTCGAGTTGTAGCACCTGGGCAACAGAGAACGCGTTGCCCGACACGCTCAACCTGTGAGTTAATTTTATGAAATATGTGTTGTATGTGTTTTCATTATATTTTCAAGTAATTAAAAATAATAAAGAAATGATTATATGATTGATTTATGGATATATTTATATTGCAATATGCATGATCATTTCTTCTATATTTATGAATAGTAATTGAAAACATGTTTAAAGAAAAATTATTTCGTTATGTTTTATTTATTTATTTAATTGTTTTATTTATTCATTATTTAATAATTTATTTCTTTTATTTAATTATTTATAATTCAAATTGATTTGGAGATAATGGTAGAATGTGCTACCTAGTGGGTGCCACTAGGACCATGTGCGCACGGGTAAGATCTCGGTATATGTTTAAAATGTGAAATGGGCTCGAGGGAGCGTGTGCTCTCAGGCAAGAGTGAATGGATAGAGCTTGGTGGAGCTAGTGCTTTCGGGCCGGAAAAAGGGATGTAACTCGGTTGAGCTTGCTCTCGAGACATCAATATGGAATAAGTGAAATGACTATGGCAGTAACTCGGTTGAGCTTACTCTCGGGACGGCAGTCACTTGGATTAAAGAGAGCCGAAAGACTATTAGAATAATGGTTTAGGTGTTCTACCAGGTTTTCCACTAGATGAATTATTTTATATATTTTTGTACGAGGATTTCATATTAAATTGTTTTAAGAGTTTTAAAGAGATTTTATATAAATATTATCGAGAAAAGTAAATGATTTTAATAATTATAATTATTTTATTCTATTTTATTTTTAAAAAGGTTTTAACAAATGGTTTTAAAACCAGCATGCATTTTATAAAATTGATTCACTCAGTGAGGTCTGATTCCCCTCAACTTTTTTTTTTGAGGACCTCACAGTCAGCTTTCTAATGTTCCCCATTTGCGCCGGGTTCGTTCTTCACCGGCTGCGCTATGTATGTTAAATTGAAATATGTATTGTATAATGGAATTCTAGATACTGCAGTAGTTAATTAAGGAACTTGTATTATTTGTATTATGATTTCATCTGACTTGAGATGATATTGTATTTGAAGAATATTGTTTTATGTATTCGGTATTGTGAATTTATTATGATTTTATTGTCAAGTAATGGTTTTATTATTAAGTGTATTGTTTTTATTTCACAAAGAATTTTTAAGGCTTACTATGGGTTTTGGTTACTTTATGTATCCCCATTCCCTAGTGCTGATCATGTACCCTTGGTTCGGGTTGTGACAAAGTTGGTATCAAAGCCCATATTTTATTTTCGGCTCTAATGATCTTTGAGTTATGTCTTTTCTTGAACTACTGCAGTAATTAGGTTGATAAATGTCGATTGTTGTCATCATTGTTTCTAGGCTTCCGTATTTATGTCTGTTCCTTATTGTGTTTTGAATTTCGTTTGGTTTTGTCTTTTTAGAATGAGAAGGAGAGCACGGAATGCTCCTACTATAGAAGCAGCTGATGATGATGAGCAGTTCGTACAGGATGAAGTTCCTCCCCCTGCTCCTCGACGTAGAGGAAGGGGTAGGGGTAGGGGTAGGGGTAGGGGTAGGGGTAGACATAGAGCAGAAGCAGCTCAGATGCAAGATCAAGAGCAGCATGTAGGATAAGGGGTTCCTAAGGTTGATCCTGCAGCTTTTGCAACTGGAATGGCAGGCATCAGCCAAGGCTTGGCAGCTCTGAATCAAGCCATACCTTTAGTTCAGCAGATGTTATAGTAAAGGAATCAGGGGATGTCTGATGCAGATGCAGCATTACTGTATTCCAGAGTGGGAAGAGTGTATTTTTACAGCACGGGAGATGCATTGGATTTCCTTAACACCATTGAGGCCAGAACTCGGACAGGCTACACAGACTACCAGCGGATTATGGTTATAAAGCTATTTGTTTAGGCCATAGCTCAGGACTAGTTCATGCAGTCCATCCAGCCACGCATGACTACGACGACTTGGTTGGAATTTAAGGAGCAGTTTCTGAGGTACTTCTGTCTAGTATCGACGAGGGATAACTACAGATGGCAGCTACTGGATATAAGTAAGGGTGATAGGTTAGTTGCAGAGTACACCCATGAGTTCCTAAAACTGGGTCGTCATGCAATCGATGTGATGTAAGATGACAGGAGAGCCGTGGAACTGTTTGTGACTGGTTTGGGTTCAGCTTACATCAGTATTTGAACTGAAGGCCGAAGGTTGGATAGTGTTATCGAGGAGGCTCGACAGCTAGAGAGATGCCAAGTTATGCATGGTACCATTCCCGACCCTTATGCAAGCAGCAACAGTGGAGTAGTGATGACACAAGGGATTTAACAGCCTGTGTTTCAGATGGGCAGTGTTGGCATTCAGACTGTGGGTACTTCACAGCAGGGCCATTGAGGTAACCGGGGGCATAGGAGTGGCAGACACAACAGACGGAGTAGTAGACCTTTGAGATTCGGACTTGGAGCCAGCAGTGGTAATAGCAGTCAGAGCTCTGGGTATGGTAGTTCAGGCTCGGGGCCCAGCGCATGCCCTACTTGTGGCTGTGTACATCAGGGGTCGTATCATTTGCTGAGTGGAGCCTGCTTCAGGTGTGGGCAGATTGGACATCTTGCCAGAGCTTGTTCTAACTCTGGGTATCAGCCATCCTATACACAGGGATCTTCATCTTCGGTTGCTCAGCCATATCAGCAGGTGTAACAGCCCTACCAGGCACCTATGTACCCTCAGCAGAGGCCAACTCAGTATATGGGCCAGCAGGGTCGAGGTTCAGGAGGTAGACATGGGGGTAGACCAAGTGGCACAGGATTCACGCAGCCTTCCAGTTCTCAGCAGGCTGGCTGTGGATAAGCTAGAGTGTTCACTCTGACTCCTCAAGATGCTCAGGCATCTAATGCGGTTGTAGCAGGTACTCTCTCAGTGTGTTCTTTTGAGGCTAGAGTCTTATTTGATCGTGGTGCATCACACTCTTTTGTTTCGCCTGTCTTTGCTTCAAGGATGGAGTGGCAACCATCCAAATTGTTAATTCCCTTGTCTGTAGTGACTCCATTTAGTGATGAGTTGGAGACAGACATATTCTTTCCATCTTGTCCCATGTTGGTGGAAGGTAGAGAGTTTCTTGTGGACTTAGTACTGTTGGATGTGATCGATTTCAATATGATCTTAGGGATGGACTGGTTAGCTCGTCATTACGCCACGTTGGATTATCAAGAAAAGGTAGTGATTTTCAGAATCCTTAATGATAAAGCGTTTCGATTCAGAGGCGATAAGAGTTCAATGCCTCAGAATCTTATTTCTATTATCACAGCTAAAAAGATGCTTAGTAGAGGATGTAAAGGCTATTTAGCTATGGTCAGAGATACGAAGGTGGACATGGGAATAGTTAAGAAGGTGCCAGTGGGTATGAGTTTCCTGATGTTTTTCCTAAAGAATTGCCAGGATTACCACTAGACAGAGAGATAGAGTTCTGTATCGATATTGTACCTGGTACAGATCCTATCTCAACGCCAGCTTACAGAATGGTGCCTGCAGAGTTGAAGGAGCTTAATTAGTAGTTGCAAGAGTTACTTGATAAGGGTTTTATCAAACCTAGCACATCTCCTTGGGGTGCACCGGTGTTATTTGTAAAGAAGAAAGATGGAAGCCTTCGACTTTGTATCGACTGCAGACAGTTGAACAAGGTCACCATCAAGAACAAATATCCTCCCAAGGATTGATGACTTATTTGATCAGCTTCAAGGAGCTCAGTGTTTTTCTAAGATTTACTTGAGGTTAGGGTATCATCAGTTGAGGATTAGAAGTTGAGATGTACCTAAGACTGCATTTCGAACGAGATATGGCCATTATGAATTTTTGGTGATATCCTTTGGGTTGACTAATGCTCCAGCAGCCTTTATGGACTTGATGAATTGGGTGTTTAGGCCATTCTTAGACCGATTTGTGATTGTCTTTATTGATGATATTCTGATGTATTCGAGAAGTGAAGAGGAGCATGCTAGGCATTTGAGGTTTATGCTTCAAACCTTGAGAGAGCATCAATTGTATGCCAAGTTCTCGAAATGTGAGTTTTGGTTGGATCAAGTGGCATTCTTAGGCCATGTGGTATCCAAAGATGGTATTTAAGTGGATCTCAAGAAGATAGAAGCCATTACAGAATGGCCAAGGCCGACAACAGTTACAAAATAAGGAGTTTTTTGGGTTTAGCAGGCTATTACAAGAGATTTGTGAAGGATTTCTCTGAGATTGTAGCACCTTTAACTAGGTTAACTCAGAAAAATGTCAAGTTTGTTTAGACTAACAGATGTGAAGAGCAATTCCAATTACTTAAGGACTTGTTGACTTTAGCTCCAGTATTGACTTTACCTTCAGGAAACGAAGGGTATACAGTGTACTTTGATGCTTCCCGAGTAGGACTGGGGTGTGTGTTGATGCAGAATGGGAGAGTAGTTGCTTATGCTTCACGTCAATTAAAGAAGCATGAGCAGAACTACCCTACCCATGATTTGAAAATGGCAGCTATAGTGTTTTCTTTGAAGATATGGAGGCATTATTTATATGGTGTAACTTGTGAAATATACACTGACCACAAGAGCTTAAAGTACATCTTTCAGCAAAGAGACTTGAATTTGAGGCAAAGGAGATAGATGAAACTTCAAAAAGATTATGATTGCTCTATTCTCTACCATCCGTGTAAAGCGAACGTGGTAGCTAATGCACTGAGTAGGAAATCAGTAGGCAGTCTTGCACACATCAGCACAGAAAGGAGATCAATAATTAAGAAGTTGCATGAACTGATTGATCAGGGGTTGCAATTGAAAGTGACTAAGAAGTGTCTTTTAACTCAATTTAGAGTACGATCAGTGTACTTAGATAGAGTTAAAGTAGCTCAAAGAAGAGATCCACAGTTATAGAAGGTTATGTTTGAAGTGCAACAAGATCAATCCAGAGACTTTGTTATTGACAGTGAGGGCATTTTACTTTTGGGCACTAGACTGTGTGTGCCAGATGTAGATGAGTTGAGAGCGGAGATTATGAAAGAAGATTATTTTTCTGCTTATAACATTCATCTAGGTTCTACCAAGATGTATCATGATTTGAAAGATATATATTGGTGGAATGGGATAAAGAGAAACGTTGCAGAGTTTGTATCCAAGTGTCTCACTTGTCAGCAAGTGAAATTGGAACACCAGAGGCCCCTAGGATTGTTGCAGTAGTTACCCATTCCAAAGTGGAAGTTGGATATGATTGGTATGGATTTTGTAGGTGGTTTACCTCATACATCAAGTGGCTATGATGCTATCTGGGTGATAGTTGACAGATTGACAAAGTTAGCTCACTTTCTGCCAATTAAGAAGGCGTACTCTAATGACAGGTTAGCAATATTGTATATTAATCAGATTGTTTGTCTTCATGGAGTACTAGTGAGTATAGTGTTTGACAGAGGAGCCACTTTTACTTCAGTCTTTTGGTAAGAATTATATAAGGCTTTGGGTACAAGGTTGGACTTCAGCACAGCTTTTCATCCTCAAACTGATAGTCAGTTTGAAAAGACCATTCAGACTTTGGAGGATATGCTCCGGATGTGTGTGATGGATTTTGGCGGTCAATGGGACATACACTTACAATTAATTGAATTCATATAACAACAGTTATCATGCAAGTATTGAAATGGCTCCCTATGAAGCACTGTATGGAAGGAAGTACAGATTGCCTTCATGTTAGGAAGTTGGCGAGAGACAGTTGACATGACCAGAATTGGTGCAAGTGACTCTTGAAAAGGTTCCCATCATTCAGTAGAGGTTAAAGACAGCCTTCAGAAGACAGAAGAGCTATACAGACCCTAAGAGGAAGGATGTGTCATTCTCTGTTAGAGACTTGGTGTTTCTTAAGGTGTCTCCAATGAAGGGAGTGATGAGGTTTGGTAAGAAGGGTAAGTTAGCTCTAAGATACATCGAACCCTTCGAGATTTGATCGAGAGTTGGCGAAGTGGCGTATAGACTGGTGTTACCACCAGAGTTGTCGCGAATCCACCCAGTGTTCCACGTATCGATGTTGAGAAAGTATATTCCCGATCCTTCATACGTTCTTCAGCCTCAGACGATGGAGCTCAGTGAAGATATAACTTATGAAGAATATCCAATGGCGATAGTGGATTGACAGGTTCGTCAACTCCGAACTAAAGAAATCCCTATGGTGAAAGTGCTGTTGAGAAACCACACGGTGGAAGACTGTATGTGGGAGACTGAAGCGGTGATGCGAGTGGCATATCCCTATCTTTTTCATTTGTGAAAAATCTTGTACTCCTTTTATTTGTTAAAATTCAAGGACGAATTTTTATAAGGAGGGAAGATTATAGTGACTCGTATTTTATTAAATAAAAGAGAAATTAATTTCTAGGATTTGCAATGTTAATAAATTTTTATTATTATAATTATAATTATTTTGTGAAATTACATTAAACTTTAGTCTTATTCTTAATTTTATTATTATTATTTATGTGGACTATTAAGTTAATTATAATTTTATTTAACTAGTGTTTTGATTTATATTATGAGTATTATTTTATATATGTAATATTATATTAAGTGTATATATTTGTGGTTGAGTTTGAATGTGGGAGATATTTTGGTAAAATATTATTATTAAAAAAAAGGACAACATTTTTTTTTCGGGCAGTAGCCCATTTCTTTCCTTTTTTCCCCTTCTTCTTCTTCTTCTACTCACGCCATAGCCACCGCCTCACGCCGGACCAGCCACCCAAACCACTACCAGTTGCCGTCCAAGCCACCTACAACCCATCGCAACCTCCTCTCTTCCTTCCACCGCCATTTTCTCTTCTTCTCTCCCTCTCTACGTCATGCCACCGTGAAGAAGAACGAGGAGCCACCGTCGGCTCCAGCGAGCTCTGACGTCGAGGTTGGTCTCAAAATGATCCTCATCATCTGGGCTTTGTGATTCTTCAAACAATTTGAAGAAATAACTTAGGTAAGCCCCTTAAATTCTAGGTTTTTAGGTTAATTTGTTAATTTCAGCTTGAATATAATTTTATTAGGTATAGGTACTTTAGGATTAATTGTAGTAGAGGTTGTAAGCTTTCTTTTGCTAATTTTTATTTATTTTTGTGAAATTATTTTCGAAAATCTACTATTCCTGATCCTCGGTCATTGTTCATAGGCACTGTTTCGGGTTCGGGAAAATTTTATATTTTTAATAAATGCTATTAATTATTTTGAACAAATTTCATGAACAAAGTTTTACTAAAATTATGCACCGAATTTTTATTATAAAATTTTGAATGTTTATGCCAAAATTGAATTTTTGGAAAAATGTGTATAAATTAGTAATTTTTCAATTTTAGTTGAAATTATTGTTAATTATGATGTTTTAGACAGTATTTGAGTAATAAATAGTATTAAAATAATTTTCATGAATTATTCCTATATTTAGCAAATTAATATTAATTTTCGGGAAATAATAGAATAATAAACTTATTTATTGTTTTTAAACTTAGATAAGTTAATTGCTAATTTTAAGATATGTTTAAGTGATTTAATTAGTTATTTTGCAATTAATGTTAATTTAATTGTAAAAATATGAATTTTACTATTTATTGAAAAATAAATATCTTTTAGGTTTTATTATGATAATAAATTGAATTATGATAATTAAATGAATTTTTATGATTTATTGGTGATTTTAATGAAAATTATATTATTTTATTGGATGTTGTGAATTTTGGATCTCTGTTGGGCACAAAGTGCAGTGTGGGCCCCAACCCGAGTTGTTGAACTGTGAGAATATTAGAAGTGTGTTTTAGTGCAGGAATGACTCTACTTTTAGTAGAGAGATGTCCATTTTATAGAGGAGACTCCATCGAATTTTCGGTATATTTCTCGTAAAACGTGACATCGGCCTGTGCCGAATTTCTAGTTTTAGTTGAGTTGTGTCTTTGATCAAGTCAGTTTCATCAATCCGATAGTTTTCTTAATTCCAAAAATTTTCATGAATTTATTTATTTTATTTTACGAGCATATTTTAAATAAATATTATTTATTTTAGAGAACTCCGGGACTCGAGCTGTAGCACTTGGGCAACAGAGAACACGTCGCCCGACACGTTCAACCTGTGAGTTAATTTTATGAAATGTGTGTTGCACATGTTTTCATTATATTTTCAAGTAATTAAAAATAATAAAGAAATGATTATATGATTGATTTAGGAATATATTGATATTGCAATATGCATGATCATTTCTTCTATATTTATGAATAGTAATTGAAAACATGTTTAAAGGAAAATTATTTCGTTATGTTTTATTTATTTATTTAATCGTTTATTTATTCATTATTTAATGATTTATTTATTTTATTTTATTATTTATAATTCAAATTGATTTGGAGATAATGGTAGAACGTGCTACCTAGTGGGTGTCACTAGGACCACGTGCGCA
>CATIWK010004353.1:0-11776 GCA_949634005.1 Mallotus japonicus | reverse complement strand
TTTTTCGCGAAACAAAAACCTTAAATGCGGAACAATACTACAAATAAAATGTTTAAATGAAATAAATAACACAATTGTCACTTAAAATTCAAATCCTTTAATCATTAAAATAATATTTGTCATAATACACACTTTTAACATAACAATACATAAGATACATTATAAATATAAAATGTCTACTGCGGTGTTCTAGAAGTCAATACATACTGATAGTACATCATATAAACCTACATAGAATAGACGGTGAAGAAGAACTCCGGCGTGTAATAGGTGGACTAACAGACGACTCCCGAGATCCTTAAAAAATAGTTGAGGGGAGTCAGACCTCACTGAGTAAGTTAATAAAAGAAATGTATGCAGTTTAAAAATCTCTTTAAAATAAATATAATTTACGAAAGTACAATGTTTTATATTCTATAATTAAATCCTTTTGAAACATAATAATAATATATAACAAAACAGTTTATTTAGAAAACTAGGTAGAACCCTAATCCATTAATTCTAATAGTCTTTTGACTCTCTTAATCCAAAAACTGTCGTCCCGAGAGCAAAGCATCAACCGAGTTACAGCTGCAGTCAACAACACTTTATCCAATTTCTACTGGCGGTCCCGAGAGTAAAGCATCCACCGAGTTACCAGCCCCAGTAGTATTAACTAAATGCCCAAGAGCAAAGCATCAACCGAGTTCATTTAATTACAACATTCACTCTCAATCCTATCAGTACGCACACAGTCCTGATGAAACCCATCAGGTAGCTCGTTCTACCGTAATTTATTTAAATTAATTAAATATAACTAAAACAAGGAAGATTACAATAAATAAAAATAAAATAAATTAAAATATCAATTAAATAATTAAATAAAAATTTAATGTACGCATGCTCAACATATTTATACTTTAATCTGAAAATCTTACACACAGTTCAATTATGAACTTACAGTTAGAATGCGCTCCTCTATGAAGTCGTGCTCGACCTCGACCCGAAGACTCGACTGAAGGCGCAGCTAAAGAAAGAAATAAAAAGAATTAAAATAAAATTCCTAATATTCTAGAATTCTACAGAAGAGACTCGATTAAAAGACGACTCTACTAAACTCGACTCGATGTCACGTTTTACGAGAAATCTACCCAAAATTCGACAGAGTCTCCTCTGTAAAACGGACATCTCTCTACCGAAGTAGAGTCGTTCCTGCATAGAAAAACACTTCTAACATTCACACAGCTTCACAACTCAGGTTGGGCCCCCAAACTGCATTTGTGCCCAACCGAGATCACAATTTACAGAATAATTAATACAGTATAAATAGTCTTTAAAAATCATGAATAAACTTTAAAATCTTATTTAAATACTAACATTAATTTATTTACCAAATAAACATAAAAGCTATTATTTTTCCAAATTAGGAAATAAGAATCCGAATTTATACTTAATAACTATAAATATCTCTTTTTCATAATAAAATGCTTAGACAAAACATTTATGAACAAATATTAAAATTCTAGTTTATAATTAGAATTTCCTAAATAAGAAAATCCATTCCCATTTTACAATATCATAAGCAATTTCCTTTACAAAATAGGACATAATAGTAATATTTAACATAAATAAAACTTATTTTCACAATTACAAAGTTTACTATAATTTAATCAAAATAATAACATTATTCTATAAAATCAATAGTTAATTACTACTATTATCTCTAATACACAATAAAACACTTAAGTAAAATCTCATGAATAAATATTAAAAATTCCAATTTATGATTAAAATATTCTCAAAATCCTATTTAATAGTATAATTTCACAATATACACAAATAATTACTCAAATTAGTCAAAATAACCTAAAATACTCAATCACTAAATTAAACTCAAAATACTAATTAAATCCAATAATAACTTATAATTAGGAAGAAATTTTTCTAAGAAATTAATTTAACACTACATATACTTTAAATATACTTTAAACATATTAATATATATTAACTCACTTAAAACCATTAAACTATTCAATTTATGAAATACTACACTAATTATGTACATATATATATTTTTCCGGAAAAGTTCACTAAAATTCAACAAAATACATTTAATACTAACTTATCTAATAAAAATAAATTTTACACCTCTAATAGTCAAAATTAGCAATTTACATAATATTTAGCTATAATTTATCAAAAATCAATTAAACTGAAATATATATATATATATATATATATATATATACACACACACTTTAAAAATTCATTTAATTCACAAAATAAATTTCTAAAAATTAAACTAACTTAGAAAATAAATAATAATTAAATTAGTCATCAATTAAACTAATAAACATCAATTTAAAATCAATTTACACAATAAATCTAAAAATCAAAGTTTCATAAATATAACTTAAATACTTAAAATAAATTCAACAAAAATATAACATCTACATATATACTAAGCATTTGACTCCCTAAACACTAATTAAACATCAATTAAACAAAAACTTAACTAATTCTACTTAATCACAAAAATCCCCAAAATTAACCTAGAAAATAAAATCACAAATTGAAGTTAAAATCAAAGTTATTAGTGCGAATAACCTTAGGAAAATCGAAGTTTGAGAGAAGAGGAGAAGATTGAGCTCGTGGTTGCCGGAAATGGACGTCGGAGAGCGATTCCGACGAGGAAGAGGGAGGCTGCCTGAAGGAGAAAGACGCGCCTGCAAAGGAAGAAGAGAATGCAGCTACTGGCAGAAGGTGGCGGCGCAAAGAAAAGCTGTCCGATGAGCTTTGGGCGGCAGCAATGGTGATCGGAGGAAAAAAGAAGAAAAAGAAAAAGAAGGAAAGGAAGAAAGTGATTGGGTAGAGAGAAATAGGTGGGTTGTTTATATATTTTTTTTTAATAATAATAATAATAGACATTGGTTTTAAATTTCCTCTACATATATAATAAGGTGTATATATATATATATATATACACAATGCACACATTTAATATATATATATATTACTCTAAATTAATAAAGTATAAGTAAAACACACAAATTAATATATTTAAAATATTAAAATATTGATTAACATAAATAATCAAAGTGAATAAATCTAAATAATTATTATTAAAATATTAAAGCTTTATTAACACTGCAAATCTCACTGAGATTTATAAATTTAAAATAATAAAAAGTTCAGGGTATTACAAGTTCTTTGTTCAAATCTTGATTCAAGATTACAAATCTTGAAATTTTAAGTTACAAAATTCATTTTTCTTGGGTTCTTTTGTACAAATTCATTTTTCCTTATTTGTTAGGGATATCTTTGTGGATAAGATCAAATCTTGAGTAGATGTTATCCTTATCTTACTAGGTTTAGTCATATCTTCTTTTTTCCCAATCCTTATATTATCTTAAAGCTTTTCTTTGTCCAAAAGGGATTAGGCAACTCCTTTTCCTTATCTATAAATCTTTTTCCTTATCTTTTAGGTTAAATTCATTTTTACACCTATTTCATTTATTTTTATGTGAATTAAACCTAATTTTCTTATTTCTAGTCACCTAAATTTGCCAAATTCGTCCAAATTCACCCAAACTTGAGGTTGTTGAGCGAATTTATATCACAATGGAGATTCCTTTATTTTGTAGTGTGAATGACCCTGATGCTTATTTGAGATTGGTACAAAAAGTAGAGGATGTGTTTGAATGTGAAGAATATAGTGAGGTGCAAAAGTGTAGACTTGCTTCTTGCCAATTCAGAGGTCGTGCTTATTTTTGGCAGAAAGATTTGATGGCATTATTGAGAGAGAATGAGAATAGTGAGGTTAGAAATTGGGAATTAATGAAGAGGTTAATGATTAGAAATTTTATTCCTCCTGATGTTAGGGATAAATTTTATATGAAATTGCAAAGGCTTAAACAAAGAGATGAATTAAGTGTTGAAGATTATGTTAAAAAGTTTAAGTTGTTTGTAATTGCAAGTGACTTAGGTGAATTTGAAGGGCAGAAAATTGAAAGATTTATAAGCAGGCTCAAGAGTGAAATTAGATAAGATTTTGGGTTAGTATTACAATTGCAACCTTTTTTATCTTTGAAGAATATAATTATACTTGCTTTGGAGAGAGAGTTGGAGTAATAAGGTTGATAGTGAAAGTGGTGCTAATGTTGAAATAGTGTTGAGTGATCATAAGGAGAAACCTGAGCATCAATTAGGTGATTAATCAATGGAGGAGAGCATTATTAGTGACGAGAAGTATGAAAAAGAAGAGGTTGTATGTAAGGAGTCAAAAAAGAGTGTGAATATGAGAAGAATGAAAGTGTTAAAACCATAGATTTGGTTGAAAGACAAGTTGAGGAGAAGAATAGAGGGGATGAGTGCCAACTTGAAAGTTTACCTCCAATGGTAATTTTTGAAGATTTATGCATTAAACAATAAATTAATTAGTTTCAATCTTCAAGTGGGGAGACTTTGGGGAGGTAAACCAATGAAATTTAGAGAAAAGCAAAAAGTGAGCTAAGTGTTGAAATTGAGTTGAATGAGCAAATTGAGGAAAATGGGAAACACTTGGTGAGAGAAAACAAGCAAGGCATGAGTGAAGAGAAAAAGCTAGAGATTAAGAGTAGCAAGAAAGATAAAGAGTTGGTTATTAATCATAATTATACTAACAACTTTAATCTTTATTTTTATAGTGTTTTGAAAGTTCTTTTGTAGAATTTCATTCCATATAAAGATCCATTTGATGACATTGTGGAAGTATCTTACTCCTACAAGGGAATCTATGTAGTTTTCATTCGAAGCAAGAAGAACTATTCATGTTTTAAGTTTAGAAGGAAGTCGCAAGAATATAATTCTTACAAGTTTGTGAACTTAAGTTCTTTGTTCCAAGTGTGTAATCAAGCTTAAGTTGTTTTAAAGCTGCATTCAAAAGAGAAGTTTTCAACTAAAGAGTTTGTGGTTGACCCTAGAGGAATTCTAGATTTATCAATGTTAGAAAATGGGCATGATTCGAGGACGAATCATTTTGAGGAAAGAGGGAATGATAAGAATCCTAGTATGACACGAAATCCTAATCCTACAAGGATTCAAAGTGTCACAAGGAATCCTAATCCAACAAGGATTCAAGATGGCACAAGAAATCCTAATCCAATAACGATTCAAGATGGCACAAGAAATCCTAATCCAACAAGGATTCAAGATGTAACAAGTAATCCTTATTCAATAAGGATTAAAGACCCTTTGACTTATGATGGAGGTCCAATCACATGGGCAAGTGCTAAGAAGATGAAGGAAGCATTACATAAGCTAATTCAAGCAATATTGGCTCAAAGTACAAATATTAATATCCATTTGGAGCACGTGGAGTTAATTCTGGTCCAAAGCTTATTCAATTGGTCCAAATTGAAGACTTAGGCCCAAGTAATATTATTGGGTCCAATTTGGATGCATTAAGCCCAAAGGAGTAGCTACACTTGTTCCAAGCCCAAGATGAAGCCCAAATATATGTTTTTTAGCCCCCTTAGTGCTAAACACGAATTTAGATGTTTTTAAGTCCAAAACAGAATTTTAAGTGTTTGTTTTTAGTTAGGAATACTTTTCTTTAGCTTAGTTTGCAAGCAAAGCAATTCCTTATCTTTATGGACTTGTTTTCTTATCTTTAGGAGTTTATTATCCTTATCTTTTAAGGATTTGTCTTAGATTAGGTTCAGGGCTTCATATTACATATAAATATTTATTTTGTAACCTATTAAGGTATCTTTTTCATCAATTAAGTCAAAGTGATGAATTTTCCTTCAAATTATTTGGAGTTTTATTCTTTGAACTTTCTAAACAAAATAGGTTGTTTGATAGTTCACTTGTCTTATCAATTAGAACATCCATATCTAATTGTGGTGACTTCCTGATAACTAGAGTTCTTAGTTATTAGATAATTAAGGGTTCTAGTTTCCACCCAACTTGTTTCTTGGATGATCTAAGGTGTGGGTATCAATAGATTATTGCGGGTTTTGTTTGTTAGATAAACCTAGTTCACATCATGTGGTGCCATTAGAATAGTCTTGACACATTACTTCTAATGTGCAGAGCTATACAACCCTTATTGTCCAATAACCCCAAAGTGTCTGGACATGTATCCATAAGAAGTTGAACAATATCATTATAGCCATTTCTTGATGAAATGTGCATGGCAGATTTGCCTTTTTTATTTTTAACAAGAGCAAGAGATATATCATAATGTAAGAGCACCCTGAAGACCTCAATATGCCCAACTTTTATAGCATAGTACAGAGGAATCCATCCATAAGTATCAGGTTGAAAAATTATAGACTGGTCAGTTTTTTGCACAGCATCCATAAAATCTAAGAGAACACCAAAAATGAAATTTATGTCAGTGTACTCTATCCTAAAAACTGGTCGAACATTGTAACAAGACCAAGAAGCATTTACCTTTCCCGATGTACTCTACCCTGTAACTGAAACACTTGTTAAGAAAGGGGAAGGAAGCAATAACATTGATGGCAGGAAACGTATCACATCTTGCAACATATATATGTCAACAAGGATATTTAACCAATGAGATCTTCTTATACGCATAGGTGATCGATCAGTATCACAGTATGCAATAAGATGAGCTAAACGTGCTTACAACTTCCAAGTTATAATACTATATGACGTGTTAAAAGTTTATTTGGGATAAACAAAAATTCTTGCCAACATAAAGTCACATTTTTAATACCTAAATATATATTTTTTATTTTTTAAATATATGTAAAACACTTAAAATATGTGCAACAAATTTGATCATTGCAACAAGTATCTCTCTGGAAACATTTAAGATATAAAAATTTGTATTTACTATGAATGTATTATATCCAATAACTAGTTTTGTGACATGTGACTTTTATTAGTAAAGTATAAAGTATTTAGAATATGTGTGCCAAATTTAGCAATTAGATGCAATATATTCCAAGAGCTTTGCCCTATTTTGTGTCCATCTGACTAGAACTTTAGAATATTCAAAGTTTATATGACTACTAAATATCAGAAATATCAAATTTGTAATATATATGTATATGTCACATTTTTATTTATCAAGCATAAAAATCTAAAACATGCATGATAAATCTAACAGTTAGGTGTATACATATCTGACTTAAACTTCAAAATAATCAAAGTCTATGTGACTACTAAATATGTTAGGTATTTTTCGCAAGTGCACGGTTCGCAACAAGTAGTAAAATTCGAGTATCGAGTAATGTTCCCACGAGGAGATTGATACCAAGTACTAGTCGTAATTTTATCTCCACAAGCTAACAAAATAGATTTAATTGAAATAGAAAAATATATTAACTAACAAAAATAAATTCTAAATGTAAAATAAAAATTCAATAATCGAAAGATAGAGCCTGGATTCACTTCACTGGACACTTACTTGAATTATAAGATTTAATCTTAATTCAATTTGTTAATACAGTTAAGAGTAAATTACTTAAATTACTTAAAGTCTCTTTCGAGATCATTCAACCATGTCAAAACTAATTACTGCCTATTTTCATGGTCAAGTTAGTTAATTAATTAAGACTGATTAAGTTTCTTAGTAAGTTAATACTCCCCGAAGGATTCGTCTACTTTTGTGATCGAGGTTCCTAAGTTTTATGAGTCTATGAGCTGATAAATCATGCAACTTTCGTTGTCTCTAATTTATCCATAAACCTGCAAACAATCGGGCCCTCAATTGAATACAAGACAATAAGTACAACTTATAAAATTGACTGAATATTAACTTATTGAATTAAAACAGAAAAATCCAAACAACCAGTAGTCTAGCTACACGAATCCAAACCCTGAGTAAATTAGTTACACATGATAGAAATAATCATAACCAAAGATAATCTAAGCATGAGAACAATTCTGTTGAATATGGTTGGCTTGAATCTCTACTTCGGTTGGCTTGAATCTCTGCTTCTGTTGGCTTGAATCTCTACTTCTGTTGGCTTGCATCTGTGCTTCTTCTCTGCTCAAAAATATCTCTGATTGATGGATTGATAAGTGAATTTATGAAATTATTTACGCTTAATATCTCTTCCTTTTATATCCATCTCTTGCCCTAGAACTTCCAATTCTAGAATATTCTCATTCTGTAATCTTCCAAATCTGAAATTTTCTAATTCCATAATCCTTAATGAAAGAGGAAGATTTTTCAGCGCACACCCTAGCACACACCCTAGCACATGGCCATGTAGGAAGGTGTGTACGCGGGTGTGTAGGAAAATCTTGTATGCATGGCCTAGCACATGGCCATGTGTGTGGGTGTGTACTATTCCTATTTGTGCATGGCCTAGCACATGGCCGTGTGGTGGGGTGTGCATAACTTTTTCATCGGGCTTAGCTTTAATCATGTTAGTGCACACCTTCTTGCACAGGCGTGTAGAGAAACATGCAGGATTTTTGATGAGCACATAGGCGTGTGGTAGCTTGTGTGCGCGACTGTGTAGAGGACTTTTACATGCACAGTTGAAGACATGGCGTGCAATAATTTCAGCTACAAAAATGCAAAAGTTTGGCTTAATTAGACACTATAATGCAAATAATTATTAAACAAACATGCAAATGTATTCTTTAGAATGCAATTCAATAACTTTATGCTAAATATAAGTGAAATCAGTAATAATTAAATAAACTTATAAAAATATATTATAAAACCAATAAAAATGCTTCTAAAATTATATATATAAATGACACATAACAAATTCCCCCACACTAAACCTTTGCTTGTCCTCAAGTAAAATTCACAAGAACACTCAGTAATGCAACAAACCTAGCATATTGATAGACTTCTAAATGCCCATCTGCCACAATCTTAGGTTAATACAAGACTTATAAATCAAAATTAAACTGATAATTCAAGGTCAAAGACGTAAGTTTTACCAAGTGAAGAGCAAACTTAACCGTTGAATTTTTAAAAACTAATAAGTTGATAATCAAGAAAAACAAAAGCAAATGATACTATTTCTTGCAACCTCAACAACCTCTTAATTTCGTCACAAAAAGATAGCAGTATTTTTATTTTATTTTTCTAGTGAGTGCGTTTTACGCTCCATCTCACTTTAATCTCTCAAATCTTTTCTTCTCACTTTTAGTAATCCTCCGTCGTTCCTGTATTACTAAGCATGGACACTATTAAGTGAGTCCTTTGGATACTCATACTCAAATAGAGCATTGGAGTAGATTTTAAAGCATAAAAATTTTAAAAATTAAGCATTGCTCTAGAGAAGAGAGAAATTTTTTTTCTGCTATCATGCAAGTGCTAATCTCAAGGGTTAATTAACAGTCAACATTTAAGTATCACTTACAAGCATTTTTCTAAACTATCAACTCACATATTCAGTTATTCAAAAGCAAGTAGGCATTAAGTTCATTAAAGTTTCAGAAGTCTTTAACCACAAATTATCAACCTAGCGTTAAAATTCACAAATCAAGCATTAACAGAAGATTATGAAACATGTACATTGAAATCACATTCGATGTACTCTGCTCATCACATTGATAAAATGCAAAAATTTAGTGTGTGATTATGATAATGCTAAATGAAACATGCAGACATAATGTATATATACCCTCCGCCAAGCTTAGACAAGTCAGTGTCCTCCGTGACTCAAAGAAATAAAATAAAGTAAAGAACAAAAAAATAACAACTTCCCTAAGCATATGGAGAGCACATGATGAACTGATATGGGAATTGGACATGGTTATTCCTTATGTTACCCTTGTAGCTTTTCTAATGCAATGCCCAATCTCCTTTAACTCGCTCCCCTCTGTATGATGGTCCTAAAAAATAAAAACTATAAATAAGAGAAATATAGGAAAAAGAATAAAAATAAAGAGAAAAATTGCTAAAATAAAAGAAAACAGAATGGGTTGCCTCCCATTAAGCGCTTGTTTAGAGTCATTAATTCGACTAAATTCCTATTTAATCATTAAGGAGGATTGATTAAAGAATAATCCTCCCCCACTTGAGCTCGCTTATTTGGCACTCGAAAAGAAGATGAAAAACTCTTAAAATTTATATCCTTCACATCACTCTTAATTCGTCATCTTTAATAACTTTCTCTAGAGGCCCATTTTTCTTCTTAACTTTCTTGGTTGTTTTCACCTCCTTGGTATCATGAATGAGACGGGTTTCAAATGGCTCTTTGGGAACTTGTGGAAGACCATCTTTTGCACAAACCTCAACTGCATCCACCTGAAAACAAGAAGTCATTGATGGGGGGTTTTGTGCCATTTTGAACACAATGAACTCAACCTTATCTTCCCCAACTTCAAGTTTTATTTTTCCTCTTTTGACATCAATTATTGCTCCAGCTAAAGCTAGGAAATGCCATCCCAAGATTATGGGGATTTAGGAATCTTCCTCCATCTCTAAGATCACTATGTCACAAGGCATATAGAATTCTCCAACTTTGATTGGTATGTCTTCCAAAATTCCTTCAGGGTAGACTATGGACATGTTAGCTAGTTACAAGGAAATATTTATAGGCTTGGGCTCACCTATATTTAATTTCCTGTACAAAGATAAAGGCATAATGGTTACACTAGCGCTAAGATCACAAAGAGCTCTACTAATAGAAAATTTACCAACAACACAAGGTATAATGATACTCCCTGGATCTTGGCAATATTTTGCGGTCTTTCCAGGTGGGTAATACTTGGTCAAAAAGGTTTTGGAGAGTGTATTCCATGAGATGATGGAATTTGGTGCTAAAGAACTTAGCCATAACTTCGCCTTATCTCTGAGTGAAAATGGGAATAGTCTGAGGCGGATAACATCTGAACTTACTCCATTCATCTTGAAGGTGTCACAGATGTCTGAGAAAGAGGCTAGATGTGCATTTGGGTCCTCTGTTGGTAGTCCTCCAAATTGATACTGTGAAACCATTTGGATGTATGTAGGTTTGATTTCGAAGGTATTAGCTTCGATAGTTGGCTTCACAATGCAGTTTTGACTCCCTGTGAGACTTGGTACTCCATATTCCTCTAAAGCCCTTGCTTGAGCTCCTTGTGCCACTTGGTCAGCCATTGTTCTGTCTTTTTCTTTTTTCTTTTTTCAGTTCCTTTTGTAAGACTTTTCGATCTTAGGGTTCACTTTTTCTAGCTCAGGATGTTTAGATCTTGTTTGCATAAACAAAAACAAGTTCCTGAAAAGAAAAAGAAAAAAGGATTAAATAAAATAAAAATAAAGATGCTAGTCTAGCATAAATAAAAGTGTGCTAATATTGGTATTGCTAATCTCCCCGACAACGACGCCAAAAACTTGTTAGGTATTTTTTGCAAGTGCACGGTTCGTAATAAGTAGTAAAATTTGAGTATCGAGTATCGTTCCCACGAGGAGATTGATACCAAGTAATAACCATAATTTTATCTCCACAACCTAACAAAATAGATTTAATTGAAATAGAAAAATATATTAACGAACAAAAATAAATTCTAAATCTAAAATAAAAATTCAATAATCGAAAGATAGAGCCTGGATTCGCTTCACTAGACACTTACTTGAATTACAGGATTTAATCTTAATTCAATTTGTTAATACAGTCAAGGATAAATTACTCAAATTACTTAAAGTCTCTTTCGAGATCATTCAACCATGCCAAAACTAATTACCACCTATTTGATATAATGCAAATATGCATAGTATTTAAGGGTAGTTTAGTTTTAATTTCATTTGATTTTTCTATCTTAAGTATGTTTATTTGATTATGAAGTTATTATTTTACTTCCTTTATCTTTTTGGTTTATGATGTAGGTT
>CATIWK010004259.1:0-12041 GCA_949634005.1 Mallotus japonicus | reverse complement strand
GAAAAAATAATAAGAAAAAAGAAATAAAAAATAAAAAAGGAAGGAGGAAAGTATAAATATGAAAAACTAAAAAATAAAATTTTAAAAAAAGAGAAAAATGAATAAAGAAGGAAAAAATAAAAAAGAAGGAAAAAAATAAGGTAAAAGGAAGAAGAGTGCATATCTGTAAATAAAAGTAACAAAAGTGTAAATAAAAGGTTTAAAATCACTAAATAAAAAAGAGTTTGGATATTTTAATAAATATTTTTTAAAAATGTCTATTTATGTAAATATCTATATATATTATGGAACACTACGGTGTGAGTTTCACAACTGATTACTACAAACATTGATGGTGGTGGGCTTCAAGAATGAGCCTCCCTGCACTCCATCACAGATCCGAAAAAATCTACAAATCCATTGTCAACCATTAAACACAATTTTTGGCATTCTACATGTAAATGCAACTTCAGCTGACCATGGAAAGAAAATATATGAGACTAGACAGACATGACTGCTCTTTTTTTGCTTTTTTATTTTCAAGTGGAAAATTTATATCCAAAATTGAGAAACTAAATGTTTTTTAAAAAAATTATATTATTATTCTCTCATCACTTATACAATTTTTATTTCAAGTTTAAAAAATTGAAAAATTCTATTTGATGGGTGTAATTCATACTAAATATAGTCAACTTTTCGATATTTAATTAATATTTCAAAAATCTTACACTTTATAATGTACTTTTAAAAAATCTGCTGTCCTAATTTCTTAATTTTTTTTTAGTAAAAGATACTTTTGAAAAAGAAAATAAAAATTGACTCAGATACCAAACAAAATTAAATGGATGAAAACCGGGACACACTTACAACAACTAGATTTCACGGAAGTACTCAGAAGCCGTTTTCAGAGATCAGATTCAGAAACTGGGTATGGGCTTGGAATGCCCACCCAACCTTGCGGTTGACCTCCGTTTGTATTTTATATTTTTATTACCTTTGATTATTAAATTATTTCCTTATTAATGTTGGTTGTACACGCTTCCAATTTTACAATTTTACCAACTTTACACATTAATCCTATTTGCTTGCTTGTTACCTTGGCAAATAAACAAATAAATGAATAAAAATATTACAATCATTCATTCAAAATAAAATGGGGAAGGGATTAAGGGTTATAATTCTTTGTACAATAATCAAATAAAACCTCTCAAGAACTACTTAATTCATTAATTAAATAGTGATTAGAAATCGTTAAAAAACCTACAACAAATACAGTTAGTTCCAATTCAAAATAAACAGTATGTTCACACAATAATTCAAATCATATTTCCATAAAAATAGGCATGAACATTCACATAAGCATGAATTAATCATTTCACCAAAACACCATTTAAATAAGTAAAAAATGTAACAAATACATGTAGCACTAAAATTCTAGACATTGTACGTGTGTCAAATACAGAAAACATACGAAAATATACCAAAAATATACAAAAGCAAAGCAGAGTTGCATTGAACTTTGGTGGAGAGGCGATAGCATCTATGAAGAGGCGTCGCCTCTTCAACAGGTACAATAGCTCACAGAAAAGTAAATTAGACTTAAATTCTAAGCTAATAAAATATTCATGCAAATAAACATAAACCAGAATCTTAAAACTCAATGATTCACATATTCAAGTGATCATGCTTCAATATAACATCAAATAAACAAAATATACTAAAAAAAAACCAATATTTAAAACAATTTATGTTTTTTTATATGAAAATAAGGCTTAAGGACTTAAAAGTAGGATCCTCACTGAATGAAGAATGTCTGAAGCTCCTAACTCAGTGCTCAGAGCTTGTTTGGTTGTTTGAATGCAAAAAGGCTCCTTCTCCTTCAAAGAACTAGACTTCTAAAGCTTGAAAATCAATTTCTCTTCCCTTCCCTTAGTTTTCTCTTTGTTTTTCTCTCCTCTCTTCTTTAGAACATTTTTTCTTCTTTTTCTCTCTGGCTTATTATCTCTGAATAATGGCCAAGAGTCCCAAAATATCAGGCTTAAGCTCCTATTTAAGCCTTCTCTCTTCCCTCTCTTCACTTTTCCAAAATTCCAAGCTCACTCTCCACCTAGTATTTCTCATCATTGCCTCCCCCTTTCCAACTCATTTCTGCCTTTAAAGTCTTTATTTTGTCTAGAAATGCAAAGATAAAGTGAAATGGGGTCGGTTTTTGAGTTAAATGCAGCAATAAATAACATTTATTGCTGCAGAAAACAGGTGTGAAGAGGCGGTGCCTCTTCAATGAGGCGTTGACTCACCGATGCCTGGGGTGAAGAGGCACCGCCCCTTCCTTGAGGCGATCGCCTCTTCACCCAGGCCTAGTGGGCTTTGGGCCAAGGGTGAAGGCTACTAGGCTTGAAGGCTGTGGGCTTGGTATTTGGGCTAAATGTTAGGTTTGGTTTTGAGGTTTCGGGTTAGGTTCAAGTTTGATTTAAGCTCTCGAATCTATTCTAAGAAGATCTTGGACTCTTCTTGCATTCGAGATACGAACTTTCTCATCACCGGACTTTCGTTGCGGGCCCAAACTGAGGGTGTCTATAGTTACCCTTCACACAATATCGCTTGGCACGATCTGTTACACATGTGCAACACACTCATGTGGTCCAATTTGTATAAATATTCCCTTTTTGCAAACCCTACCCACCATTTATCCCTTTCTCACTTTTCTTTTTGATTTTTTTTTGTCTATTTTCCAACTCTCTCTTCAATTTCTTCATTTTCTCTCCCCTATCCCCATAATTTTTTTTGATATCTTGTCCCCTACAATCATGGGTCGTGAAAAACATATTGGGAAAAAGTCGAATCCACCAAGGAAGAGACCTCGCACCACCGATCGCACCAGTGGATGCACAACTATGCCGTCGACATCAACTTCTGTGCCACCACCACCTTCTTCTTCCTCTTTGCACCCACTCCTTCGTTTCCCAACTAAAGAATATCATAAATAAGTAAATGCCCTCCTTTCCTTGCCCCTTCACCCATCATATTACATAGTTACCAAAGATCTTAGGGCTATGGGTTTGAGTGATTCAATTTTAGGTATGATTGACCAATCTAAATGGGACAATTTTATTCAAATTAATCAACCCATTTATTCAGAATTATTCCTAGAATTTTTATCTAGTTTTACTCTTGACAAGGGTTTGATTGTGTTTGATAAACCTGATGTGATTAAATTTCGATTGGGAGGGAAACACTTTTCTTACTCATTGACTGAGTTTATTGTGCACTATGGCTTCTATGAGCCTCTTTTTACCACTAGCGATGCCATTAAGGACACTCTTATCGATTTCGGTTTTGAGAACCCTAAAGATTATTGGCGAGAAATTATCCATGATAGAGGTAGTCGAATTTATGATCCTAGAGTTAGTAAAAGTACTAATATTGCTAGGCCTGAGTTGCGATTTTTGCATCGCTTTATTGCTTTTACTATATGTGGTAGGCGTGAGCGTACTGGAGTTGTTTCGACTAGAGATTTATTTTACCTTCGATACTTTAACAAGGGGTTAATTCCTCATTTGGGGTATGGTTTTGCTCTCTATATGGATGAAATGTCCAAAAAGAGGAAAGAAGCACTGTATGGGGGGCAGGTACATCACTTATTTAGCTAAATGCCTAGGTGTTTTTGATGTGCTCGAACTTGACTGAGGTGCATCCCATGTTCCCATTTAATCTTAATTTCATGGGGAACATCAGGTTAGTTACTGTGCGGGATGGCGGTATGTTTTGGTTGATGCCCCTGCTCATGAACAATCACCACCTTCACCGCTTCATCCACAAACCATTCATCCACCATTAGGACCTTCTACTTCTGCACCCCCTATCTCTGCATCATTGTTTGAAGCCACTCTTCGCTATCACACTGACATGCTTCAGTGGTTGAGTGTTGGTATCACCAACATCTGTCAGACTCATGGCATTACAATGCCTCTTTGCCCTGTCTATCTAGCATCCACTTCTACAGCTACCACCGAAGAAATTCATGATGATGATGAAGCAGTTGATGGTACCGAAGGCCCTCATGACCCTACTAGCTTTAATGATGATTCTACACCCATGGATGATTGATTTTAGTCTCTGTCTATTTTGATCTTTTTGTCTCTTTTTCTTTCTGTTTAGAATGTTGGTTTTTGCTTATCTTTTTATTTCTTTTGGACTTTATTTTGGTTGTATCCGGATTTAATTTTATCTTTTTCTATGTTAACTGTTAGGTTCTTTTATATTGTTTTCTGTTCTTGTTAATTTTTCTTTATTTTATCTTTTTTTTTTAGTTTTTGCTTTTATTATTCTCTTTTTGTTTTATTAGCATTTTCCGTGTTCAAACAACCATCACAGGGCAGTATCTCTATATTCCCTTTCTTTTCATTCTTTTCATTCTTTTCTTTATCTTTTTCTTGTTATTTTTATTTTATTTTCTCATGTTTGGGTCATTGGGGATGTCAGACGATAAGTCTTAAGTACTTGTATTACTAGTGTTTTAGTATAGATATAACACTTGTATTTCCTATATATACTCTTATACGTATATCTTCTGTATTGTTCAATATTCAATACAGAGCTCTTTCTCTAATTATAACTTGGTATCATAGCTGAATACAATGACAACTCCATCACTTACTTCCTCTATTTCTTCTTCGTTTTCATTTTCTCAAACAGATTCTTCAATTTCTTTATCATCTTCTCTTCCAACCCTTATTTCCTCTTCAAACGCACCTCCTCACATCCATCAAAGTTTCTATATTAAACTCACCTCCAAAAATTATATTGCCTGGAAACTTCAATTTACACCTCTTCTGAATTTCTATAATCTTCATGGGATTTTGGATGGTATAGAATCTTGTCCTCCAAAGGAACGTACTAACTCAAAAACTCAATAAACCGAACTCAATCCTGCATATATTCAATGGTTTACTAAGGACCAATTTTTTCATGGCTATTATCTTCCATTACAGAGGAAATCTATCCTCATTTGCTTGGTTTAAATTCTTCGGCTGCAATTTGGCAAGCTCTTGCAACAGCTTTTGGCATTATAAGTCATGCCCAGAAAACTCAATTGCTTATTAAGTTGCACAATCTCTCCAAACAAGATAAATCAATCTCTGAATTTCTATATAAGGCTAAGGGAATTGCCGATTCTTTAACCCTTGCTGGCCAACCCATCTCAGATGCTGAATTTAACGCTATTATTTTTCGCCAAATTGGAGCTGAATATAACCCGATCATAACAGCTCTTCAGCAGTGATCTCTTCCCCCTACCTTTAATGATTTACACAGTCAGCTTGTCTCTCATGAGCTTCTCTTACAGACTCAGCAGCTAATCATTCCCGTTGCTCATGTTGCACAGCGCTATCCTGGCGAAAATTCTTCTTTGGGTTTGTACTTCCGTGGCCGCTTTCAAAGAGGTTGTGGTTGTTCCTTTAACATCAACAGGTCTTTGACTTCTTGTCAGATATGTGGGTATCAGAACCATACAGCCATCCAATGTCACTGTCGATTTGATCACTCCTATACAACTGCATCAAATTCTGACGGTAATCTAAATTTTCAGCCTCCATATTCTGCTCAGGCTCATTTATCAACTGTTCCAAATATATATGCACACTAATCTTCATCTTCTCCACTCCCATGGTACCTTGATACAGGGGCGGCACATCATGTCACCTCGGATTTGAGTTCTTTATCTATGGTGGATGAGTACAAGGGTATAGACAAGCTTCTTATTGGTGATGGTAAGGGTTTGCATATTTCTCACATTGGTAACACTTATCTTCTTTCTCCTTCCAAAATTCTTAAATTGAAGAATGTTTTACATGTGCCTCAGATTACTAAACCTTTATTATCTGTCCGCAAACTATATGATGACAACGATTGCTGTTTTGAATTTCATAAGGATCACTGCCTTGTGAAGTTACCCATCAACCATTACTCCAAGGAACAATTGACCTGGGTCTTTATAAGCTGCACAATAATCTTTGCCAACAACAACAATATGGTGCAAGTGCTTTTTTGGCAACCTTAGAAGATGGCATAATAGTCTGGGTCACCCAAATTACTCCACAGTTCATGCATTAATCCGCCAATTTCAGTTACCTTACTCTAGCAATAAAGTTTCCAGCAATAAGTGTGCAGCTTGCTATCTTAGCAAGAAACACCGTGTTACTTTACCATTAACTCATCATAGAATCACTCGACCCCTGCAGCTGATTCACTTTGATGTATGGGGACCTGCCCCAATGTGCTCTTCCAATGATGATAGATTTTTTGTACTATTTATTGATGACTTTTCTTCATTTATTTGGTTGTATGCAATCAAGAACAAGAGTGATGTTCCTACTATTTTTCATCAATTTCAGAAAATGGTTGAAAACCAACTCAATTGCAAAATTCAAAATTTTAATTTAGATTGGGGTGGTGAGTTTAGGCCTTTACATACTCATTTCAAAGAAACTGGCATTGTCCATCGCATTTCATGTCCTTATACTCATGAACAGAATGGGACGGCAGAACGCAAAATTAGGCATATAGTTGATATTGGTTTAACACTACTTGGACATTGTGGGGCACCATTTAAGTATTGGCAGTTTGCTTTTGAAACGGCAGCCTTTTTAATTAATCGTATGCCTACAACTGCATTATCTAATGGTATCCCATTCCAGGTGTTATTCCATTCTTCACCAGATTATTTATTTTTGAAGGATTTTGGGTGTGCTGTGTATCCTCTATTACGTCCCTACAATCGCCATAAATTTTCTTTCAAATTCAAGTAATGTGTATTTTTGGGCTACTCTCCTCATCACATGGGATACAGATGCCTCGATAAGGATACAAGTCATATCTATGCTGCCAGACACGTCCAATTTGATGAGAAAATTTTTCCTTTCAAAGTGCTATCTGCTACTGCTCCACTTTTGTCTCATCCGGTCACAAATTTGGATTCGCATGGTTCCCCATGGTTACAATTAACTTATCCGATGCCAACCCAATCCCCACTATCAGTTCACCAAGCTTCATCTTTTCCAGGATCATCATCCAGCCACTTACCACGGACTCCTAATTCAGGTACACCACTTCACTCTCCTATTTCTCTTATACTTTCTCCACACTTATCTTCTCCATATACCACCTCCAACTCTAACACATCCTCATCAACAAATTCTTCTCTTGCTAAACAACCTTTACCACCGAACCCATCCACTAATCTATAACTTTTTTAACCCGATGGCATCCAACTAGTTGTGGACTTATCCAAATACAATAACCAACCCAATCCTATACCCTTACCCACATCTCATCCAACGACATTACCCAATTTGATTCCACCCACTTCACTAGACTCCAATCTACTTTCCAATCCCCAATGTACACACCATATGGTGTTACCGTACTACACCAAACCTGATACCCATACAGCCCATCTCCCCACAATTACGTCACCTTCTACAACAACTTCGTCACCAACACAAAACACAAACAAAAAATCATCACTTACACTCGAAACTTCACCTCCTGACATTGAACCAACATCCTTCACCCAAGCATCCAAATATCCACAATGGCGGTAAGTAATGGCACAAGAACTCGATGGCCTTCACTAAACCAATACTTGGACCTTGGTTCCTAAGCCAAACAATGTTAATATAATGGGCAACCGTTGGGTTTACAAGATCAAGAGGCATGCCAATGGCACCATTGAGCAGTTTAAAGCACTATTAGTGGCGAAAGGTTACACTCAAGAGCAAGGTTTGGACTACAATGAGACATTTAGTCTTGTTATCAAGCCAGTAATGATTAGAACAGTACTCTCTGTTGCCCTTTCTAATCGGTAGTACTTTGGCCAACTTGATGTCAGCAATGCCTTTTTTCATGGCACATTGGATGAGATTGTATATATGTAGCAGCCACAGGGATATGTTAGCAAACAATTTCCGACTTATGTATGTAAATTAGCCAAATTACTTTATGGTCTCAAATAGGCGCCTCGCGCATGGTTCCAACGCCTAGGCAATTTTCTACTTCAAATTGGGTTTGTTGGCTCACAATCTAATTCTTCTCTTTTTATCTATGATCATGATGGTTCTAAATGCTTTCTCCTTGTGTACATTGATGACGTCATTTTGACTGGCAATACTCCTCTGATTATTCGTAATATTATTCAACGACTTTCTCATGAATTTAAATTGCGTGATCTTGGAAGGTTACATTATTTCTTGGGCATACAGGTGCATTACTTGCCTCATGGATTACTGCTCTCTCAGTGTTCTTATTTAAATGATCTACTGCACAAAATGCACATGCACAATGCTAAATCATGTTCAACGCCGATGGCAACTGGGCCTCCATTATCTCTTCATAATGGCACCTTATTATCACCGGATGAGGCTAACAAGTATCGCCAGTGTTGTGGAAGTCTTCAGTATGCTACCATCACTAGGCCTGACATCTCTTTTGCAGTGAATAAATTATGTCAATTTATGCATCACCCCACAGATGTCCATCTTCAAGTATTGAAACGAGTACTGCGATACTTGGCTGGCACTCTTACGCATGGTTTATTTTTTACTCCTAATGCTTCTAATGAATTGATTTCTTTTAGTGATGCTGACTAGGCTGGGTGTCCTAATGACCGTCGGTGTACTGGAGGTTATCTCATTTATCTTGGCAATAATTTTAATTGCCTGGAATTCAAAGAAATAATGCACAGTTGCTCGTTCTTCTACAGAGAGTGAGTTTAAGGCTGTTGCAGATGCCTGTGTTGAGATCAAATGGCTTACTCATCTTCTTCGAGAACTTGGCGTTCACTTTACTTGTGCTCCTCATGCTTGGTGTGATAATGTGGGAGCTATTTTCCTATCTACCAATCCTGTGTTCCATGCTCGAACTCGGCATGTTGAGGTTGATTATCATTTTGTGCGGAATTTAGTTGCTTCAAAGCACGTTACTGTTGGTGCTATTTCATCTTCCGATCAACTTGCCGACGTGCTTACTAAGCCACTTCCCAAGCAACCATTCCAGTCCTTTGTTGACAAGCTTCAGTTACTTGCTACTCCACCTTCAGCTTGTGGGGAGGGGGGGGGGGTGGTCAGACGATAAGTCTTAAGTACTTGTATTGCTAGTGTTTTAGTATAGATACAACACTTGTATTTCCTATATATACTCTTGTACGTATATCTTCATTATTATTCAACATTCAATACACAGCTCTTTCTTTAATTATAACTGTACCCAACTTTTAGCGAACATCCAACTACGGTATCTCACGTTTAATGAAGGTCTCATTATAGTAATGTGTCAGGCTACGTTAGCAAAATGTGACACATTAGCAAAATGTGACATATGGCGCCACGTGGCATGCCACATCATCAGCTCCGGCCGGAAATCGGCTTTAGGTACTTTATTGATAATAAAATGAAAGGTTATACGGTTTACCGCTACGTTTTAAAATGTAAGTATCATGGTGAAACAATGGCCAAAATCTGGATACCGTGACTGAAAATTACCCACATTAGCTCATCCATTATCTAAAGCTTCTTTTTCTTTTCTTAATGGTTGGTATTCTTCGGAGATTCCTGGGACTTAGCTGTCACTGGCCTCTCTTGATAAGTTGTAACATATATATAATTTAATACATGAACTTTTGGAGGGAGATTATTGAGGGAGCAGAAAATTGAACTCATAATTCCTACTACCATCTTAATCCAGTTACAAAATAATAAATTATCCAGCGTGAATAGGATAGGTATCTCATTTGATATTATATTATTATATTATTGCTGAATGCTACTTTTATAACTAAAGAAGCCACTTTTCATTGACAGATAAAATAATATCAAGTCAAATGATAGAAAAAATTAGTATAAAAATATTAAATTAAATACTATTTTTTTTATAATTTATTCTACGTGTACGATCAGTATCATTTTTAAATTAAATAATAAAAATGATATTATCACTTTCATTTGCGTCAACAAGACTTTTACATTTTAGCAGCCACAATTGAAATCCTATGGAATTCTAATTCTTAGAAAATATGAAGACGAATTAAAATGCTTGACAAAAACTTGAGCAAACCACAACATTCGTATATTGTTTGATTAATTTTCACTTATAAAAATTATATCAATTTTGAATTCAAATTGGTACAGCTACCATCTACTGATATTTGTAAAAATTTATTATTTTTGTGATAAATTATAAGTAATGACTATTGTTATTATGCAGTCTACAGTCCATTAAGTCTCCATTAATAAAAAAATTTAAAATATATACTTAAATTATGACAAGTTTTGAATCCTACACTTTAAAATGCTTTTAGAGAATTATTTTTATTTTTTATTAGAGGAAGATTATATGATTAAAATATTGATAAACTGATAAAAAGGGACAGTGAACTTTATACTTCATGATACTTTTGGAGACTAATCATCGCTGGACTACAATCTTACTGGCTTAGAATTATTTGTTTTTATTCATTGAATATAATTTATTTCTTTAAGAAAAAAAATTTCAGGAATATCTTTGTTCACAAAAACTACACCCGACACTCCCACATGTATATATATATATGGGACTCTTCAAATGCACCAAGCCACCAACCTCTCCTACTGTCCTCTTTTCTCTTGCTCTCAGACTAAATCTCTGTTCAGAGAGATATGTTATTGAATAGTACAAACACCCTGAAAATTTTCTCACAAGGAAAAGGATGGGAAGCCAACAATCTAACAGGTCTTTTTCTTTTAACTCCTGAATTTTCACACTCAAGAAATTGAAAAATTTTTCAGTGAATATTCAAGCAAGAGAGTTGTGTTTTCAAGAATCTCACTTTTGTTTCATCTATTTGTGCATGCATGTTTGTTGGACAACTCAAGCAAAGAGTCAAGTTTCTTTCAACAATAAGCCTATCTTCTACTGTCTATGATGCACGGAAACTTCTCTTAGTAGACGTTTCCGCATTTTTGAAACGTTTATGTATCGGAAATTTCGAGAAAATTTTAATTTGGAAACATTTCAGGCTTATTTATGCAAATATAAAAATCAGAAACACATTTCCTACTTGAAATATATATTTATTAGTATTTTCCTAAGTAAGAAAGCAGACAAATCAAAAATAATTTTATATTTTTTTAATTAAATATAATAATTTCTATAATTATACTATTAATTGATTAAATAAATAAAATTTTTGAATATTTATACATAAAATTTATATCTATATATATATTCATATATTTTTAATATTTACACTTTCCTCACATTTTCATTTCCTATATTTTTAAAAAATGTCATTTCACCATATCCGTTTCCGCGTTTCCCTATTTTCCGTTTTTCGTTTTTGTGCTACATAGTCTAGTGTAAAAAGAAAAAAAAAAAAAAAGAATTGTGAGAGTCAAAACAAGGTGATTTTAGATATAAACAAATTGTTGCGTATGTAGCAGGAAACAGAAGGGCCAATGACTTCAAGAATAAAGGAAATGTTGAGCAAAGTTGAGTTATCTGTATCCTCATATGATACAGCATGCGTTGCAATGGTGCCTGCCATGGATTCTTCAAAGCAGCCACTTTTCCCCAAATGCTTAAATTGGATTATGGAGAATCAACAGCCTGATGGGTCATGGGGTCTTGATTTCGACCATCCATTGCTGGTTAAAGACTCACTTTCGTCCACATTAGCTTGTGTTCTTGCCCTTTAAAAATGGAATGTTGGCCAACAACTTATACACAAAGGTTTGCATTTCACTTTGCAGAGTCTTTTGGAAACCACTGAGCCATCTATAGAACTGAGAGATCTCTAAATGACTGAAAAAACAATAAACAGAATGTTCTTTAGCAAAGTAGTACAAAAACATATATGTGAAAATGAATAAAATGCGAAAATAAATATAAATTATATTTTTAAAAAATATAAGAAAGAAATGTGTAAATATTAAAAATGTAAAAATTATATAAATAAATATTATAAAATATATAAAAATATAATTATACATAAAACATTAAAAAAATTATCAGTTATACTATTAATTAATAAT
>CATIWK010004250.1:0-11939 GCA_949634005.1 Mallotus japonicus | reverse complement strand
TACCCATTAACCTAGTATGACTCTTATGATTAGCATATGGAAAAGGCTTAGTTAGTGGATCAGCCTCATTGTACCTGTTGGTACTCTGTATATCTTCACATCTCCTCTCTCAATGATTTCTCTAATGAGATGATAACGCCTGAGTATATGTTTGGATCGTTGATGTGATCTGGGTTCCTTAGCCTATGCTATGGCTCCATTATTATCACAATACAAGCCCACTGGATCTGATATACAAGGAAAAACTCCTAATCCATTTATGAACTTTTTGATCCAAACAACTTCCTTGGTTGCCTCTGAGGTAGCTATGTACTCAGATTCTGTTGTAGAATCGTTAACGGTGTCTTGCTTTGAACTTCTCCAGCTCACTGCACCTCCATTTAAACAAAACACATAACCTGACTTCTATCGAAAGTCATCTTTGTCAGATTGGAAGCTAGCATCTGTGTAACCATTTATAACTAGCTCATTTTCCTGCTCATTTTCCTTAGTCCTTCTCAAGTACTTAAGGATATTCTTAACTGCTATCCAGTGACTTTCACCTGGGTCTGACTAGTATCTGCTCGTTATGCTCAAAGCATATGAGACATCTAGTTGAGTGCATAACATGGCATACATGATGGATCCAATAGCAGAAGCATATGGAATTTTACTCATGCGGTCTCGCTCATCTTTTGTCATTGGACACTGAGTCTTGCTAAGACTAATACCATGAGACATTGGCAAGAATCCTCTCTTAGAGTTTTGCATACTGAACCTATTCAATACTTTGTCAATGTAAGTGCTTTGACTTAGACCAATAAGCCTCTTAGATCTATCTCTATAGATATTGATGCCTAAAATATAGGCTGCTTCACCTAAGTATTTCATTAAGAAATAATTCCTTAACCATGATTTAACATTTTGTAGAGTAGGAATATTATTTCCAATGAGTAATATGTCATCAACATATAGCACTAGAAAAACTATTGCACTTCCACTAACCTTATTGTAAACACAATATTCATCTTCATTCTTGATGAATCCAAACTCTTTGAAAGCTTCATCAAAATGAAGATTCCAACTCCGAGACGCTTGCTTCAATCCATAAATGGATCTTTGATGCTTGCAAACCTTTCCAGAATTCTTAGGATTGACAAAACCCTCTAGTTGTGTCATGTACACATCCTCAATAAGGTTTCCATTAAGAAATGCTATTTTGACATCCTTTTGCCATATCTCATAATCATAGTATGCAACTATGGCAAAGAGAATTCGAATGGACTTAAGCATAGAAACTGGTGAAAAAGTTTCATCATAGTCTATACCATATGTTTGCTTGAAGCCCTTTGCACATTTCCAACCATGTTAGTTTTCATTTTGAAAACCCATTTGCACCCAATAGTTTTTAAACCTTCAGGTGGATCAATTAAAGTCTATACTTGACTATCATACATGGATTGCATTTATGATTTCATGGCTTCTAACCATTTCTCAGAGTCTGGACTGTCCATGGCCTCTTGGTAGGTTGTGGGCTCACTTTGATCCACAATCATCGCATCATTATTAGTTGTTATGAGAAATCCATATCTCTCAGGATTATGACGTGTCCTACCAAACTTTCTAGGACCTTGTGGTACTGGTGTAGATTCAACATTTACTTGTTGATCCAGTTGAGGTTCTATAGTTAGTATAAGGCTGTCCTGTGGTCCTTGAATTTCTTCAAGTTGTACCTTACTCCCACTAGTTCCTTTAGAAATATGTTCTCTTTCCAAAAAGACACCATCCCGAGCAACAAACACTTTGTTCTTAGAAGCATTATAAGAGTAATATCCTTTGGTTTCTTTAGGATATCCCATAAAAAGGCATTGATCTGATTTGGATGCTAATTTATCTGAAATTTGATGCTTCATATAAGCCTCACATCCTCAAATCTTAAGAAAAGATAAACTGAGAGTTTTCCCATTCCATATCTCATATGGTGTCTTTTCAACTACCTTTGATAGAACTGTATTCAAAAGGAATGTAGCAGTTTCTAGAGCATAACCCCAAAAGGAGACAGGAAGATCTGACTGACTCATCATAGATCAAACCATATCCAATAAAGTTCGATTTCTCTGTTCAGATACGCCATTCCATTGTGGTGTTCCTGGTGGAGTTAATTGTGAAATTATTTCACAATCTCTAAGATGATCAATAAATTCTTAGCTTAAATATTTACCACCTCGATAAGATCTTAGTGCTTTAATATTCTTATCAAGTTGATTTTGTACTTCATTTTTGAAAATTTTGAACATTTCAAAAGATTCAGATTTGTACTTTATTAGATAGACATAGCCATATCTACTGAAATCATCTGTGAAAGTAATGAAGTATTGATAACCTCCTCTAGCAGTAGAACTTAATGGACCACATACATCAGAATGTATAAGGCCCAATAAGTCATTAGCCTTCTCACTGTGTCCAGTAAAGGGCGTTTTAGTCATTTTTCCTAATAAACAAGATTCACACGTTTCAAATGATTCAAAATCAAATGACTTTAAAAGTCCATGTTGATGGAGTTTCGAAATGCGTTTCTCATTTATGTGGCCTAAATGACAATGCTAAAGATAGGTTGTGTTTAAATCATTAGATTTAAACTTCTTTTCATTAGTGTCTTCAATGTCTAAAACATAAAGACCATGATTTCGTGGAACATATTCATAGAAAACATTATCATGATAAATGGAGCATTTATTATTCCTAATAATAAATTCAAAACCATTCTTGTCCAAATAAGAAACATAAATGATATTCCTGCTCATAGAAAACTAAGAAACATAAATCATTCATAGCAGGTATATAGTAACAGTTTTTCAAACTCAAAACAGGTCCACTAGGAAAAGTTAAATCATAAGTTCCTATAGCTAAGGCAGCAACTCTTGCTCCATTTCTAACTCATAGGTCCACTTCGCCTTTAGCCAAGATTCTACTCCTTAGACCCTGCACATTAGTACAAATGTGAGATCCAGAACCGATATCTAATACTAAGAATCAGAAGTAGATAAATTGACTTCTATAACATGAATACTTGAAGAGGTAGTTGCACTACCCTTATTCTTCTTCAGATTATCCATAAAGAGCTTGCAATTTCTTTTCCAATGGCTCGGCTCATTGCAGAAAAAGCATATTCCTTCCTTAGGTGGTTTTGCTTCGGATGCGGGCTTAGGCTTAGGCTTGGGCTTGGGCTTCTGAAAGCCTTTAAAAGCCTTGATCTTGCCTTTACCCTTTCCCATCTTTTTCATACCTTTCCCTTTATTAACCATTAGAACATCCTTGGTAGTCTTGATGTTCTTTTTAGTAGTCTTAAGCATCCCACGTAATTTAGAAATAGTTTTGTTCATGCCATGCATGTTATAGTTCATAACAAACCCATTATATGGTTCTGGCAAAGACTAGAGAATAATATCAATGGCCAAATTTTGCTCAATCTTAAGACCAAGCCTTTCCAGATCTTCAAGATGACCTTTCATTTTAAGAACATAAGGAGCCACTGAGCTGCCAGCAATCAACTTGCATGAAAGCAATGCCTTTATAGTGCTAAACCTTTCAATTCTGGCTTTCTCTTAGAATATTTCCTTAAGACGGCCAATTATGTTATAAGCATCCATCTCCATTAGTTGCTTTAAAAGATTTGAATCCATGCATCCAAGCATGAGGCAAGTGACATTAATGGAGTCATTAAGATGCTTACTATGAGCATCCTTTTGAGCTCTATGAGCATTAGCAGTTGGTTCATCAGGGACAAGTTGATCAAGGATATATTCCTTTCTTTCTTACTTAAGAACAATTCTTAAGTTTCTGTACCAGTCAAGGAAGTTAGTCCCATTAAGCTTATCCTTCTCAAGGATCGATCGTAGTGACAAATTAGATGTTGTGTTTGATGCCATTATCTACAACAAATATATATGCAGTGTATTCAGTATTTTATCAAGTTATTTTAATGAGGCATAATTATAAATCCCATAAATAATTCATTCAAATTAATAACCCTCAAGTTAACTTGTAAATTGTAGTGGGTCAAGATCCATATTTCACCATACTCTAAGTGACCTTTGGCTTATCGCCTAAAGATATGGTTATTTAGGTAGGTAACTCTTACCAATTACATCTCATGTAACTCTTGAAAGGTATGGGATTTGACATCACATGTCCTGGCTAAAAATCCCATCTAATGCCCTAGGTCCAAAACCCTTTTGATGACCTAGTTAAGTCAACCATAACAAACTTTTGGAAATCACTCTTTTCCAACTTGCTTTCCGCGGATGATTTAATACACCCTGCTTTGGCAGACCCATAAATAATTATCTAAGGCTTGACAAGTGTTTGATTTTATGGGAGGTATTATTGTGACTTAATATTGGATGAGGGTTCCCCTTTGTTTTCCTTTATATGGATATTATTATGTTGTAAATATACATCACATGCATATCATCACATACATATCATAATAATAAAGTAATAAAGTAAATATGATATAGCATGGCCCCAAATCTAGATTGATCTTCATAAACCAATATGAAGATCCATGGTCAATCCTAAGTAACAAGACTTCCTCCATTTTGAGCCTTTCATTTAGATCTCCACTTTGTGTTTGCACCTTGGATCTCCATCCTTGGCCTCTTTTGTGTCTCCATGTTGGGTCTTCATTTACATAACAATACAAGTTGCAATTTATTTCTATTACTACTTAATAAATAAAATTACAACAAATGAAAAACGACTCGTAGGCTGTATTTAATAAATTACAACCCATAAAAATTAATAACAAAAATCAATCATAATGGTCTTCAAGGGCCATGCTATGCACCATACATTTTTACACTAAACACATAGAGCATAATAGTTTAATTTTTCATTAAAATTATTTATTATGACAAGAACGAATTATGTGGCGAATCCATTCGGCGGTCCCGCCAAAATCCTTAAACCATTGTAATCATATTACAGTTCATCAGTAAGTTCAAAAAACATGCCAATATTTTGTTCAACACTTGAACAAGAACGCCATCATCTTTTACATCTGCGCTATGCAGATTTGCAGTCAGGCACGACTGTGTGCCTCAATGCGCACGGCCGTGTGCACTGCTACTTTTAAAAATTGCTCGCAAGCACAGGCATGGTCGTGTGCCACGATGCGCATGGCCATGCGCCATGTACACCCGAATTCTGCCTTCGAAAACATTGTGTATTTTTCTAAAAAATCATACTACAAAGGTGTTTAATTATATTAAACAACCATAGACATTAATCCAATTAATGTACAAAATTGTTTTCGATGTATATTTAATTAATCATCACATAGAAGCGTTCTAATGAAATTTTGAAAACTCTTTTCAAAATCAAATATATATCACATATATATCAAAAACTCGTTTTCATATCTTATATATATCGCATATATCATAGAATCAACCTAATCGAATTACAAGCGGCTTTGATACCACTGTTAGGATTCATGATCCAAAACACAGCAGAAAATAAAACTTTTAACCATGAAAACCCATAACCCGGATCCATGTAATTCGAATTAGATCAATTGAGAGGGTTTTCCAAAAACTCACCAAGATGATTTCTAGGCAAAAACGTTGGAAGGAAGAGAGGGGGTTCACACCGGTGACACCTTACCTCGAGCTTTAAGTATTCCTTTGTCAGATTGAGACGTCACCAAAAGGTCATGCCCTCTACGGTATCCACACAAATAAGGTGATCCAAAGCAAAGTAGGTCTGTTAGAACCTTTGTTGTCTCACAAAACTTTTTCTCTCTATATGTTTTTCTCACAAGAAGTGGTAGAGGAAGAAGGAAAATGTGGTTTTTTTTTAAACCTTGGAGAATGAGATGTATTTATAGCCATCCTTTCTAGGGTTTCATATACCTCCACTTACCAAAACAGTTTTGGTAAGTTTAAACTTCTTTTTCTATTTTGATTCTATTTTAAATAAGAATCATTTCCTATTTATTTTAGATAACTCTTACCTAAAATAAATTAGGAAATAAATAAATACTAATATAAATATATAAATATATATATTAATTAATTTACTTATGTATTTAATCTTCCATAGAGATAATTATTGGGCTAATTAACCTAAGTTTGCTTTGGGCTTGTTCTAAGTGTGCGACCCTGTAGGTTCACACAATGTTGGCAGTGGGCCTAAAATTCCCATTTTAGCCCACAAGTCATAATTGGTCTCTAGCAAGACATTATGACTACCCAAGTTATGTGAAGGCCGATAATCCGACATAACCTAATACATAGATTGTACTATAGTCATTTTGTCACATGATATTCTGATTGAACATAAGGCATGGATTATGTCATCCTTATTTTGTTCAATCATATTATTTCTCGATCCTAAGTAGACTGATACTGATAACTCTTTATCATTCTAGCATGGCCATGCATTTCTCTTCAGTCTAACTCATCGAGGGGCCCAACAAATATCTTCTTAAAATAACTGAGGGACAAATTCCATCTTAACCACTCACATCCCTCACATAATTCATTCTATATCCAATCACAATCTGTTTTACCATCCGGTTAAAGATGGTGTAGGGATCTGTCAAAATACAGAACTTATCATGCAGGAAACCATAATGATTTTAGGTCAAAGGACTCAAATAATACTAGTGTGATAAGAATTACTTATGACAATAATTCATGTGGTATTCTCATAGTGGGTCGACAGTACATCATTTCTCCAAATATGTACCTATGAGTTTGACTTAATATCTCATATACATGATTAGTAAAACTTAATCATCAGTCAACCTTATACTAGTCTTTATTCATTGTTGCTCCCACAACAATAAACGACTAGGGATATTTGGATCAGAATTCAAGTATTACCTAAGAGTTTTACTATCAAGTCATGTACTTGATGATCTTAGTAGAATTAATTAATCAAGAATAATACTAGAATTAGCCAGTAATAATAAAATGCCACTTTATTAATAAAATAGAAATATGACAAAGCCAAAGTACGACCATTACATAATTGGCCTAGGGCATAACACTAACAATAATACCTGCATACATATGCATAATATGATTTAAGGTCAAGAGGCAAAGCCTTCTATAGTATTTTACTCCGAGTCAAGACTAGCCAAAAAAATATGTGTTCAAAGCCGAGTAATGGTCTTGTGGAGTGATACAACTCCATTGACATCCTCCCCTTGAGATATAGTTCGAGCATCAATCTCCTGAAATATGCCAACCAGTTCATTATAGTAAGTGGGCAAGGGCTTAACATTATGGCGAGTAATGAACGACCTCCGATTCAATTCAAGCAGTTGTGTTTCACCCGAGCTATGATAAAAAGTTTTTGAGATCGCATCCCATATTTATTTTACTGTTTAAAGTCGAATCTCTGCATTAAAGTTGGGCTCATGGAATCAATAAGCCAACTCTTTACTCAATTATTATTGATGAGGTAAGCCTCCAAGGCTTTATCTCTTACAGGTGGCTTTGGAGTTGCTCCAGTGAAAAAACCATATTTGTTTCAGGCTATAGTTTGCATTTTCTTTATTAGTGTTCTCTATACACTGCTTACTTTATCTTATTTTTAGGCTATTTCATTTGTATATATTGAGTACCTTTTAATTATCCTTTGCTGTTGTAAAGTTTGTTACACATGTAACTTTTCCTACGTTGTATTTTCTCTATTTATGTAAACTATTCACAACAATACAAGTTAATTATTATTCTCTTCTCAAAGCTCTTGTATTTACATGGTTTCAGAGCTTAAATGACAAACAATACCGAAATCACTCTACGAAATTCTACTTCTTCAGATTCTTCTTCTTTAACTCATCATACTTTCTCAATCAGACTCACTCATAAAAATTGTTTAGCATGGAAAACCCAGTTTTTACCTCTCCTAAATTATCAAAATCTCATGGGTTATGTTGACGGCTCTCTTTCTCAACCCTCCAAAACTATCCTCAATGATGCTAACCCACCCATTGAAATACCTAATCCTGCCTATCAATCATGGTTTCAAAAAGATCAAATGCTGTTAACATGGATTCTCTCCTCCTTGACTGAAGAGGTATTTCCTTACATTATTGGCCTTTATTCTTCTTGTGTTGTTTGGGATGCTTTTGCTAATTATTTTGGCTCTATATCCCAAAACAAACAATTGTAACTCAATATTGAACTCCAAGGTATCAAGAAAAATGACCTCTCCATTACTGAGTACCTTCAAAAAGCCAAGTCTTTGTCTGATGAACTTTCTGCTGCTGGAAGACTAATGACCTTGCTGAATTCAATGATATCATTTATCGAAATCTTGGTGCTGAGTATCATAGCATCATTATAGCTCTCAATCTTTGCCCTACTCCTGTGAGTTTTAATGAATTACATAGCCATCTTCTTGCTCATGAGGTGCTACTCAACAGTGTGCATGAATCGCCTCTTGCTAATCTCACTTACAAACTTCCACTATTACCCACGCCACCATTCATTCCTCAAGCTCCTCGTCCGTAATGGCAGCCTAGGAGAAAGCCACGTGGGCCTTGCCAAATCTGTGGTCTCCATAATTATCTTGCTGATCAATGTCGCCGTAGGTACAACAATTCTCCCTCCATATCATCTTTTTCGAGACAAGCTAATGTTGCCTACTATAGTGGTTCGGCTTATCATCCACCATGATATGTTGCACCTGCCACTCTTGCACCTGCCACTCTTGATACAGGTGCTTTTTCTCATATTACTCCTGACATGTCTGCTCTCTATCTCCCACAACCTTACACTACTGGTGATTAATTTTTTTATTGGTAATGGTACAAGTTTGCAAATTAAAAATATTGCACTTCTTTTCTTTCCTATCCAAATTCTTCCTCTACTTTCACTTTACCAAACACTTTGCATGTTCCTAATATTACCAAACCATTAATTTCAGTCCATAAATTCTTACGAGATAATAACTGTTTCTTTGAATTTTGGCCATCTTTCTTTCTTATTAAGGATTAGAAGACAAGAATGGAACTCCTGTGGGGCGTGAATGATCATGGCTTGTACCATTTTCCATCTCCTCCTGCTTAAGTCTTTATTGTTGAGATTGTTCCCTTTGATGTTTGGCACTCCCATCTTGGGCATCCTTATAGATGCACTGTTTAAAGAATTTTAAAAGAAAATAATTCACCTTTTTCAGCTTCCAATAAAGATGTCAAATGTTCCTCTTGTTTTATAGGAAAATTAGCTAGAATTCCTCTTGCCTCAGTTGATCATACTAGTACTAGTCCTTTTGAGATCATTCATTCCGATGTTTGGGGTCCTGCCCCAATTTTATTTTTAAATACTTTGTAATTTTTATTGATGATTTTACCAGGTTTACTTGGATTTATTTCATGAAAAATAAAAGTGATGTTCATGATATTTTTCTCAATTTTAAGGCATTAATTGAAAACCAATTCTCTATAAAAATTAAATCCTTTCTTTCTGATTGGGGTGGAGAATATCAAAAATTGTAAAAAATTTTCAAAAATCATAGCATCATTCATCGCATAGCATGTCCTTATACCCATGAGCAAAATGGAATAGCAGAACGTAAAATTCGTCATATTATTGATTCCAGTTTAACTTTGTTGGCTCATAGTCATACACCCTTTCATTTTTGGCCTTATGCTTTTGATACTGCTGTTTCATTAATTAATGGCATGCCAACTCCTGTTCTTAGTGGCAAATCTCTATTTTTTTTTACACAAAAAACATCCAAATTTTAATTCTTTAAAAACTTTTCTTTCCTCATTAATCGAAGAGGTATTTCTATACATTATTGGCCTTTATTCTTCTAGTGTTGTTTGGGATGCTCTTGCTAATTCTTTTGGCTCTATATCCCAAAACAAATAATTACAACTCAATATTAAACTCCAAGGTCTCAAGAAAAATGACCTCTCCATTACTGAGTACCTTCACAAAGCCAAGTCTTTGTCTGATAAACTTTCTACTGCTGGAAGACCAATGACCCTTGCTGAATTCAATGCTATCATTTATCGAAATCTTGGTGCTGAGTATCATAACATCATTACAGCTCTCAATCTTCGCCCTACTCCTGTGAGTTTCAATGAATTACATGGCCATCTTTTTGCTCATGAGGTGCTACTCAACAGTGTGCATGAATTGCCTCTTACTAATCTCACTTACAAACTGCCACTATTACCCATGCCACCATTCACCTCAAGCTCCTTGTCCGCAATGGCAGCCTAGGAGAAAGCCGCTTGGGCCTTGCCAAATCTGTGGTCTTCACAATCATCTTGCTTATCGATGTCGCCATAGGTACAACAATTCTCCCTCCACACTATCTTTTTCGAGACAAACTAATGTTGCCTACCATGGTAGTTCGGCTTATCATCCACCAGGGCACGATATGTTGCACCTGCCACTCTTACACCTTAGGTTGCTGATACAGGTGCTACTTCTCATATTATTCCTGACATATCTGCTCTCCATCTCCCACAACCTTATACTGCCGATGATCAACTGTTTGTTGGTAATGGTATAGGTTTGCAAATTAAAAATATTGCACTTCTTTTCTTTCCTATCCAAATTCTTCCTCTACTTTCGCTTTACCAAACACTTTGCATGTTCCTAACATTACCAAAGCATTAATTTCAGTCCATAAATTCTCACAAGATAATAACTGTTTTTTGAATTTTGGCCATCTTTCTTTCTTATTAAGGATCAAAAGATAAGAATGGAACTCCAGCGGGGCATGAATGATCATGGCTTGTACCGTTTTCCATCTTTTCCTGCTCAAGTCTTTACTACTGAGACTGTTCCCTTTGATGTTTGGCACTCACGTCTTGGGCATCCTCATAGATGCACTGTTTAAAGAATTTTAAAAGAAAAATAATTTTCCTTTTTCGGCTTCTAGTAAATTTTGATATAAGAGACTCTGTGAATTTCTTCATCAATATGGTTTTACATCATTTATTGTTGTTTCATCCTTGTTTGTTATGCGAGAAGGTACACATTGTCTATTCATATTAATGTATGTCGATGACATAATTGTCACAGGTTCTTCTTCTTCTCTCATTCTTGAAATACATTCCTTACAAGCTACATTCCATGTCTGTGATGTAGGTGACTTACAGTCATGGTTTTAAATAACGGCCGTTACGTAATTTCTAGGTTTTTTAGGGTCCTGTTATGTTATTCACCGTTATATAACGGTTATAAAAAAAATATATAGGTAAAGGCCGTTATGGCCGTTGTGGCCGTTATCCACCGCGATAGACCGTGAAATAACAGTTGTTATTATTATTATTATTATTATGCTTTTGAATGATATGTGTATAATATGAATTTGTCATTTTTTTAATATTTTTAATAGATTTCATGAAATGTATTATTAATAATTTTAATCTTTATTTTATTTATTTATTTATTATTTTTATTAAACCAACCAAACCGATCATTCAAAAATAATAATAATAACTGTTATTTGGCGGTCTGTTGCGGTGGGTAACGGCCGCGACTGATAAATAATAGCTGTAACGGTCGTTACGTATATATTTTTTTATAACTGTTATATAACAGTGAATAACGTAACGGGACCTAAAAAACCTAGAAATAACGGCCGTTTAAAACCATGATTAACAACAAAGTAGAATTTACTTTGTTAAAAATAAATTAACCACAGAAATCACCATAAAAAATTAAATTTCATATTATATTGTTGAAAAAATTTGTTAAAAAATAAATAAATTTTTTCTCAACTAACTAGTGACTTATAAGCTCTATTTTGTGACCTTGTAGATTTTTTTTATTTTTTATTTTTTTTACAAAATAGTTGGGTGTTATATTATTGGTTATTTTTTATTTATTACAAAACATTTTTAATACAAAAAAATTGAAAGAGCAAAACATTTAAATTTTATCATGTTATTTTACTATATGCAAAAAAAAAAAAAAAGT
>CATIWK010004147.1:0-19785 GCA_949634005.1 Mallotus japonicus | reverse complement strand
TTTAGGCTAGTATTTGGTATCAATCTCCTCGTGGGAACGATACTCTTACTTGAATCTATACTACTTGTTGTGAACCGTGCACTTGCGGAATTTTCCTAACAAATATAGAAATTATTTTTTAATTTATCTCCTTTTTTATTTAGGAAAATACTATAGAAGTACATTTTTCAAGTTGGAAACGCGTTTCTAAATAGGAAACGTATTTCCTAATTTTTCATATTTGTGGAAACGGCCCCGAAATATTTTCTAGGAGTTTCTTAAAGTTTCCGAAACGCAAACATTTGCGAAACATGGAAACGCTTATTCGGGGAAGTTTCTGTGCATCATAGATGGGAGCATATGAGTCTCAATGTAATATATGCACAATTCTTCACCAATCATTTTGTAACCTTGTGTATTCTTTTCTGGCTTCTTGCTCGTTGACATACCTTAAATTTTCCTGGACAACATTGCATCAAACTTAAGAACTTCATTGTAAATTTAAAACATCTTACACTCCAGATATTGATGAAAAAAAGAAAAAAATAATAACACATCAAAACCCATAAAACGTAAATCTATTAAATTAGTTGTAAAAACGATGGATATCTGAAAGATGAGAGGACATATAAATGAGACATCCCTGAACTTGTTATCTTGGGAAAGCGTTCCTTCTTCGTCATCCTGCGCTAGCGAACAAGTTTCTTGCTCCGAAGCCTAATCTTCTTCGCTAATTTCATCTTCATCTTATACTCAAGCTTCAGTTGCAACTTTGGGTCCAGAGGAAGTTTGTCAAACAGCAAATTGTCTTCATCATCACTTTCAAAGACAAACTCAACCTTGACCTTAACAAAACCTTCGCTTTTTGTTAATTTTTTGTGGGATAAGATGGAGAGATCTAGATCCAAAAAGAAACTATGACCACCAGCAAAAGATGATGGCGTGACTTCAATGAGACCGTGAGAGGATTCATCGTGGGTTGCGATTTTTTTTTTTTTTCCCGTTGACAAAGAAGGTGGCAGGCGCATAATTATTTTTGCTTTTGGAGACATGCGCATAATTAATAAAAACTAGAGATTTTTTGTTGTTTAGGTAAATTTTTAAAGCATTTTTGTAAAGGGTTCCCTTTTTTTTTTTTTTTGGTCTAATTTTCAAATGATAAAAGCTCTGGGCTTTACAAACTCTTAAATCTCTATTGTGTCTAATTTTCAATGCTATGCTTTAAATTAGGAATGTCTATTCTTTAATATTCTTAGAAAGAATAATTAATATTTTTAGCAAAGTAAGATGTCCCCGAATTTATAATGGATACTATAATCACAGTCTTGATTATTAATTTCCCTAATTTGGTGAATTTCACTTATCTCTAAATCTATATTTATTTATTTTAGGAATGAATTTTTTATCACTTCCTACGCAAAGTAGCTCATAATTTTTCTTTCTAGAAATGATTTACTTATGAAATAATTTGTTAAAAAAATTAATATTTTTAGTAATTAATTGAAAGAAAAAGGTCATATGAATATAAATTTTGGAGAAAAATAGAACATTACATAATGCGGACCAGAATAAATAAAACACAATGACAATCTTATAAATTAAATGACATTTCATTAAGCAAACAAGGTTTAATTTTATAACATTACATGACACATGAACAGCATATAAATTTTCTTTGAAGAAACAGCAGAAAAGAATGGCATGATGCAACATCACCATGCAACACATTTATTTGCTTTCAAGTATTCATATGCAACTTTCTCTGCTACATATGTATATATTTATTTACAGTTCCAAAAGGAGCATCCTCCTCCAGGGCCCGTCCCATATGTGGGGGCATAATATGATGTTTGATCAGCCAGTTTCCTTGCTGTGATTCAACCAAAAAAAAAAAAAGTAAATAATAATAACAATAATAAATCAAAAAATTAAGATTAATCTTTATTATAACAACAAAAACTAATTGCCAAAGACATAAAGTAAAGATGAATGGTTAAAATTAATTAATTACCTAGCTTATAATTAGATTTTGAGATTTTATGTTGTTCTTGGGAAGACAACACTTGATCAGAGGGCATCATCAGCAACACCGTAACAAAGACCATCATTAATGCCTTAGAATCAGCCGTTGATTGATTCCTCACTATAGCAGAAGAAAGAGAGCAAAAAGGGTTTGTGTGGAAGGTCTCTTTCATGCCTAATATTTATAGGGAAAAGTGGCATATGCAATGCAATGCATTGATGATCATCAATTTTCTATTGCATTCACTTCTTGACCATTTCATTATGTTATTGTAACCATTGTTCCGCTAGCCAAGCATTATTGATCCTTAGAAAATTGTTATTAATAAATAGATATGATAATGATAAATTATTTTGCAAGACTATAATGTTATATCCAATATTTTTTTGTTTTAACATGATTTTAACTATTAATTTCCTCCACTATTAGTCAACATGGTTAAAAAGATTAAAAAATTAATTTGATTCTTAAATTTGTTATTAAGTATCAAAATCATCCAAAATAAATTTTATCAAAACTAGTTTTAATTTTTTATTTTTAACAAAATTTAATAGTAACTTTCAACAAAAAAAAATTAGTTACCATAAAAATGCATGAAAATAATTAATGATATATTAGTTGGAAAATGATTAATGATATATTAGTTGCTATGTTTACAAGTATTTTATTTTATCTTAAGTACTGTATAAGTATATTTTTTCTTAATTCCAAAAATTATTAATTAATTGCTATTCTTTAAGAACTATGATTAATTTATACTAAAAATAAAATCAATTTGTTCTTATTTTTTACTGGAAATGAATATTCAATTATATTTAAAATATAAAATAAAATTTATTCTAATTTTCATAAAAAAAAACTATTGTGAATGATTTTAATACTTAACAATAAGTTTAGATATCAAGTTAGATTTTTTTTTTATCTACTTTAGTTCTTAAAACTAATGCTAGGAGAAAATCAATAATTAATTAAGATTGAATTTAGAAAATAGTAAATATAATTTAAAAAATGCAGGATGAAGTACTATAATATGCATATAATTAACCTAAGTTTGTGACTAACATTAATATATATATTTTAACAAAACATTAAAAAATATTTTGATGGCGGCTATATGTATATATAATTTAAAGTCCCCCACGAGTAGCTTAAGTGACAAAAGTTGTGGACATTTAGTTTGAGGAAACCAGGGATCGAACCCCCCACCCCCTATCTTATTCCCTTATGGTGTTGGGATTTAACCACTTAATTTATGACAAAAAAAATGAATAAATAATTTAAAAATGGAAGATGAAGTAGCATAATATGTATATAATTAACCCAGGTTTATAATTAACATTAAAAAATATTTTGATGGCTGCTATATATGGGATCACATGTGGCAGACAATGAAATGAACCTTCAGCTCCTTTCTTGTTTTAATGGATCATGTATAATCGTGGCTTAATGTACGTAGTTGGAATTATGAAGTCAAACCCATGTAGAAAAAAGAAAAAAAAAAATACTCCATATAGTTATTAGAGATTATCTCCTAATTACATCAAACTATAAACATTTTTCAAATGATTCAATCAATAAATTTCTTTAAAATTTATTCAATAAATTAAAATAACATACTTTATTTAATAGAGTTTTTGTTTGCTTTGAATATATTTTGTCACATCAATAAATAAATAAGTACATTAATTATTTGAGTTAGTCATCTTGACCTTAGTTGGCATCCTATATATCATATGTAATTTTTACTATATATTACTAAAGAGTTGATATTCCCTTGGACATTATTGTTGCTTTTGTAATATATTTAAGGAAACTAATAGATGTCGAGTATCGCGACCTCACGACAAAAATTTTTGGGGCAATTCAATGATAATTGATATTTATTTTTTAAAATTTTAATTTTTTAAATAATTTTTTAATTTAAAATTAAAGGGTGTTGGAATGAATCCATTGTATAATAATTTAAATGTCTATAGCTTATAAATAATTTTTTTTCTAATAATATAATTAAAAAATATCCCAAAAATATTATTGACTTTTATCGTACCTTTCAAATGTAGCTCTTGCGGGATGCGACATAATTCATTTTCCTATATTTAATGCCCTCTTTACCAACATCTTTGCGAAAGGGAAAAAAAGAGTAGTGTTTGGTGCTCTTACGTATTTATATTTTTTTACAGAAATATATCAAACATAAACAATCTAGAATATGTGTAATCTAGCTTATTATTAATATCGAATATATTATGAAAATAGAAGATTTTATGGATGAGTAGACGCAAGTGGGCATACATTAAGAAAAGTATTTAATCTGTCAATAAAGGCATTTCTACGCGGCCTTTTTCTGCCACTTAATGCCAAGAAATGGAAATAACAATTCTATGCAGACTGGTTCAAAGGTTAGGAGTCAATCTTTTTTTTTTTTTTTTGAGGAATAATGCTAGGAGTCAATCTTGAACATCATTTGGTTGTTGTTGTTGTTGTTGTTGTTGTTGTATTTATTGTTAGGTGTTTGCCTTTACTTTAATATTTTTATAAGAAAATATCTGTCTTTCCCAGAAAATTATTTTCAAAAAAGAAAATTATTTGTTTGACAACCCTTTTTTTCTTTTTAATGAAGCTGACTAAATCAAAAGAAATTATCATAATTCTTTCATTAAATTTGTTTATATCAGATTTAATTTTTATCGAATATAAAATTACTTTTATCTATTTAGATTATATTACATCTAATAATTATATTTATGATATATAAATATAATTTTAATTTCTATTATTTCAATATAAAATATTTAAAACATAATTATAAATTTTATTGTAAAACATAACATACTCCAAGTAGAAAAATTTTTTCTAAAATTTTCAAAATATTAAATTTACATTTTATAATTTCCTAATAAGATAGGGTTCTAATAAAATTGGTGTTTAAAATCTATTAAATTTTAACTATTTTAATTCGATTTAGATAGAATTATAAAAACGATAAAAATTAATTAATTTAATATAATTACATATACTATTATTTGAACTCTAAATATTGTTTAAGTGTTGATGTCAACAATTGGGTGTTTCTAGTTAATGGATTTCTCTTTTAAGGACCAAAAAAGTGTTGATGTCAACAATTGTCGGTGATAGAGCTCCAAGTCACTTCCAATTAAATCATTTTTTTTCCTACTCATCAATCAAAGCCAAGAAAATTGCACAATATAGATGCAAATGTCAAACGCACACCCTCTTGCCTTAGCTCTCCAGAAAATGAAAGAACTCTACTTTTATTTATCGACCAACAATTATTGACTGTTTCTACTATTAATTACGAGCTTGTTTCTAATTAAAAGCTGCACTTTCTGCAACTCTAGCAGTACCAAGCAACTGCTGATGGAGTATCTCCATTTCTTGCTGCTCATCCTCCAAATTTATCTGTGCTTCTTCAAGATCAGTGTGGATGGGCATGACACCAGCACTGATAGAGCTGCACTTCTGTCTTTCAAGAATGCAGTCTCTGACCCTCAAGGAGCTCTTCGCAGTTGGACTCTAAATACTTCTCATTGCACCTGGTATGGTGTTTCTTGCTCCACGGAAGGAGCTCGAGTCCGGTCACTTAGCCTCTCTGGTCTTGGCTTTGTTGATCCTATACCTTCTCAGCTCTCAAATCTAAGTTCTCTGTTTATGCTTGATCTTTCGAATAATTCATTTAATGGCCAAATTCCAGTTCTTCTTTCTCGGTGTCAGAACCTGACAATACTCAGATTACTTGCAAACAACCTCACTGGTCACATCCCTTCCGAACTGGGTTCTCTGCAAAGACTTGAAGTTCTTAACCTCGCTATCAATAAACTTAGTGGTGTTATCCCTGCATCACTTGGAAATCTAACATTGCTTAAGAATCTTTCCCTTGCAAGAAACCAGCTAGTTGGGGAGATTCCAAGTGAGCTTGGCCGTCTTCAAAACCTTCTTCGGATTCAGCTGTCAGATAATCAGCTTAGTGGTGAGATTCCACACTCTATCTACAACATTTCCTCTTTAGTCTACCTGTCCGTGACAACGAACAAGCTCACAGGGACGCTTCCAAGAGATTTGGATTTCAGTTCTGCTCTTCCAAATCTCAGGGAGCTTTTCCTGGCGCAAAACAGACTTACAGGGACACTTCCCGCTTCTTTATTCAATGCCTCGCATATCCAATATCTGGACCTCTCGATCAATGGTTTTCAAGGGCCTGTTCCACTTTTTGGCAGAATGAAAGATCTTGTTTCTTTAGATATTGGCGATAATTCTCTGTCTTCTACGACAGAGCTTAATTTACAGCTAATTGATTCTCTTGGAAACTGTACTCAGTTGCAAAATCTCAGGATCTTTTCCAATCAGTTGAATGGAACCTTTCCAAGTTCTGTTGCAAATTTGTCAGCCCATCTCCAGCATTTTTGCTTTTATGACAATTTTTTGACTGGCAGCTTCCCCAGGGGATTTGAAAAGTTTCAAGAGCTGATATCTCTATCTATAGAAAAGAATTATTTTACTGGCGTTATACCAGAAAGCTTAGGCAGCCTCAAGAAACTTCAGAGCTTTGCTGCATTCGACAACAAGTTTTCTGGAGAAATTCCAGATATTTTTGGCAATTTTACGCAACTATCTGATCTATTGATTGGAAGAAATCAATTCGTTGGTACAATTCCTACTAGCATCGGATCCTGCAGAAGATTGAACAAGCTAGACTTGGGTGTGAACAGGCTCACTGGGGTCATACCAAAGGAGATTTATGGGCTTTCTACTCTGGTCGAGTTGTACCTGCATCAAAATAATTTATCTGGTCCTTTACTTGCTGAAGTTGGTAATCTGAAACAAATCCAATACATGTATTTTTCTGTCAACAAGTTATCAGGAAATATCCCTGAAACAATCGGTAGCTGTTCAAGTTTGAAGATACTCCATATGTCAAATAACAACTTCACAGGCTCCATTCCAAGTACAGTTGGAGAATTAGCTTCCCTGGAGACATTGGACCTCTCTTCCAATAGTCTCACTGGCAAAATCCCACAAGAGCTAGGAGAGCTTCAGTATTTAGTCAGGCTTAATTTGTCTTTAAATCACTTGGATGGCGAAGTTCCTGCAAATGGCGTCTTCCTGAACATCAGTAAGAATAGTCTCATGGGAAACAACACGCTTTGCATTAGTAATCACACAATTGCAGAAAAATTGGGACTTCATCAATGTAATGCTGAGGGAAGAAACAAGAATACTTCGCTCAAGTTTGTACTTCCTGTTGCTATTGTTGCTTGCTTAGTAATTGTGTCCTTCTGCTTTATATGCGCATTGAAATCCAGGAAGAAGCAAAAAGCCAAGGACAAAGGAATAAGGCTGTGCAAAGGTTTGCCTCCAATGATATCTTACTCCGACATCCGGTTAGCTACAGACAACTTTTCGGCCAATAATCTGATAGGGAAAGGTGGATTTGGATCTGTTTATAAAGGCATCTTTATAAACTTTGAAGATGAATCTGACAACGGAGGAACTGTCCTTGCTGTAAAAGTCATGGACTTGCAGCATAGCAAAGCTGCCAGGAGTTTTGAAGCAGAATGTGAAACTCTGAAGAACATTCGGCACAGAAACCTGGTAAAGGTCATTACTTCCTGTTCTAGCATTGAACATACAGGAGAAGAATTCAAAGCTTTGGTAATGGAGCTCATGTCACATGGAAACTTAGACAAGTGGTTGTATGAAGAAGGGTTATGCTTAATGTTCTTGCAAAGATTAAATATTGCAATAGATGTAGCTTCTGCTATGGATTACCTGCATAATGATTGTGATCCACCAATAGTTCATTGTGACCTGAAGCCTGCAAATGTGCTATTAGACGATGATATGGTAGCTCATGTTGCCGATTTCGGGTTGGCAAGATTTGTTTCACCAAATTCATCAAGGAATGGGAGCAGCACAATTGGAGTGAAGGGCTCTACTGGTTACATAGCTCCAGGTATATATATACACACACTGCTATGTATTATAATATTCCATTAATCAGATGACATACTAATTAATATATATGCTTGTAACTTGTTTTAGAGTATGGTTTCGGAGGCAATGCTTCAACATCAGGCGATGTGTACAGTTTTGGGATCCTGTTGCTTGAGATGTTCATAGCAAAGAAACCCACAAATGAAATATTCAAGGAAGGTCTCAGCCTGATTAATTTGGCGAGAGCAGTTGATGAGAATCATGTAATGGAGATTGCTGATCCAAGGCTTTTCGAGAATAATATTGATGGGCAACTTTCACAGGAAAGTTCAAGTCATGATTCTAGTGATCATGAGATCAGAAGTAGCAGCAGTAGAAGCAATTATTCTGTACACAAGGGCGAAGAGTTGGTAGCAGCTGCAATAAGAGTTGGTGTATCTTGTGCTGCTCATTCTGCAAAAGATCGATTAACCATGAGAGAGGCCTTAATACTGCTGCAGAAGATCAAGAAAGCTACAACGTCCGAGAATATTGTTTAATATTAGTTTGACGTTTACATATATATTTTGTAGGATTTAATTGATTAATTAAACAAGAGAGGTTGTACCATTTTTCAATCTGTGCGTCTCATTGTGTCATTTTGCAAATGTAAAAGATCAAGTTTGGTCAACCCTCTAAAAAAATAAATAAATTTCACCTTCCTTTTTTCTCCATGTAAAAAACTTGAAATAAAATTTTTATTTAAAAAAATATAGACTTTTTACAATTATTTTAGAATTATAAAAAAAACACAGAAATTAGAAACATGATACACTTCTTTATAAAATCATAAATATTTTATAAATATGTTAATTCACATAATCTATGCACATACATTTTGTTTATTATACCAATAGATGTTGATAAAAATTTTAATATTTTAATAAAAAAAATTACATATAAAAATTCATGTTAATATGTTCCTCATAAAAAAAAAATACTTATTTATAGCCAAATTAAATAAAATTGAAAGATGACCAGCAAAATTGAAAATGGAAATCCAATTATTGTGTTGTGGTCAAATACTATGGGCATCAGACACTAATTAATTTATATTAATAATTGTTTTTCGGGTGGAATGAACTTTAGTGTGAAGTTCTGAAATTTTTAAATTTCATCGTTTTATATCCACACTCTATTATTAATTTTTTTAAATATAAATGATATAAATATTTTTAATTTGAATGTCTTATTTTTATTGTAATTTTTAACTTTCTCTATTTTTAATTATCTAAATAAATTACAACTCTTATGAAAAATAAAATATTTTAAATTTTTAGTATTTAAAAATATTTTCAGATAAAAATTTTTTTTATTTAATTAAATTACATATTTAGATTTTTTTCAAAAAATATTATTTATAAATTATTTAAATGAAATAAATATAATTTTTTTAATGCGAAATTATTGAACACATTTTTTATATTTATTCATATAATTTTTAAATTTTTTTACAAGAAATTTGATATATAAATTATACTTTAAATTTGAACAGATTAGTTAATATTTATATTATTTATATTATATTATTCTATTTTAATGAGTAATTATTTTCCTGATTACTAAAATGATAAGAATCTAGAAATATTTGAAATAGAATCAATAATAAATGTTATAATAATTATATTTTTCTTGTTTAAGACAATGATGAGAGACATAAAAAATTTAAACCAACCATTTAGTTTAATTATATTTTAATTTATATGTAGAAATGAAAATAATAATTCTATTTAAATATAAAAAATAAGTAAAATCTAAAACACCTTAAATATATTATATCTAACACTTGAAAATGAAAATAAATTACCATACGCATAAATATAAATATCAATTTTATTTTTTTAAAATAAAAAATAAATTCATTAAGAATTTATGTCTTTTTTAGAACCTTAAAATTTTTTTTTTTTTTTGCATAAATATGGTTTAATATTTAACGGAAAATTTTATTAATAAAAAGTAAATATTTTAATTAAGAACATTTGTGCCATATAAATTTTAAAACATTTAAAGTGAAGAGTGAAAAAAAAATTTAAACATTAAAATTGAAGATATTTATGTCAATTATATCTTAAAAACATTAATCACTCAGTGTTAATATAAAGTGAGGAATGCAAAAAATCTCTAGTATTGGATTTATTACCTCATAACTTTGCAGATACTTTAAGCATGTTCGAGTCAACATTTCAAGCAAGTAATCTAGCACTAAGTAAAATCCTATAAAGTTAGGGGTTGAATTTCCTTGACTCTTCCTTTTTTTTTTTTTCTTTTAAGAAACATGGATATATTACTGACAGGAATCCAAATACAAAGCTGAACAAAATAAAAGGAGGTGGTGTAACAGACCATTCCTTGAAACCAGACTGGGAACCTGATGCTCTAGCCAACAAGTGAGTAACAGAGTTTGCTGATCTTCGAACAAAATGCACCATACAATTGGGCATATCATCTAAAAACGAAATACAATCATCTAAAATTAAACCAACGACATAATTATTAGAATGCATAGACTTAAGACACTGCACTAGCTGAAGAGAATCCGTCTAAAAAACAACCTTCATCTGGGGCTGGTGCTTAATCCAACTAAGAGCCTCCCGCAGACTAAGAGCTTCTGCCAGGAAAAGATCAGCAGGGCCGTAGCTACCACCATTGCCAGCAGCACAAAAATCTCCATTGTTATTCCTTAAAACCCAGCTGAATCCAACTCTACCAACATCTTTAAAAATCGCACCATCAACATTACATTTAAACCAACCATCCTGAGGACATTTCCAATGAACAAGACCTTCATCAGCATCAGGCATATGCTCACTAGACTAAACTTGACGAGCCAGCTGCCAATGATTTAAAAAAGAACTAACCATGTTTATCAGCTGGACAGCTGTTTGGCGTTTACTGTTCCAACAGACATCATTCCGATTATGCCAAAGACCCCATATCACCATTCCAGCTATAAGGACTTTATCAATTTGAGAATTTTGAAAAATGTTAGCCAACCAATGAAGCACAGAGCTACTGGAACCACCAGAAGGGCACAAATCAATTAAGCGCCAACAGCTCATATCAAAAGGGCAAGAAAGAAAAACATGGATATCTGTTTCCATATCTGCAGAACAAACAGGGCACCTCGGGTCAACATCCAAAGTTCTCTTGATCAAAGAATGCTTGGTAGGAAGACAGCCACTACAAGCTCTCCAAATGAGATTTTTAACCTTTGGGGGGGGAGCTTTAAATTCCATAATTTCTGCCAAACATCAGAATCATAATTTGGCAAAGTAGTAGTGATAGCACTCGTCAGGTGATGGTAATCACTCTTCACAACATAATTCCCTTTCTTATCAAGACACCAAAATACAGAATCTTCAACTCTGTGGGAACTTAAGGGAATACTCAGGATCAAACGCTAATCACGGTCATTAAAAAGGTCAGAAATCATATCCTCATCCCACGCAATCTCATTAATCTTTATCAAACTATGAACAGTAGCACGTTCAGTCCCCACAACACAGGAAGACGTTACCTTAGGATACTCATCATCTGGTAACCATATTTCTATCCATATATTAATTTGGTGCCCCTGACCCACTCGCCATCGAAATCCATCTTTAATCAGATTTTGAGAAGCACGCAAATTGGTCCAAACATAACTAGGATTATTCCGAGCTTCAGTTGAAATAAAATTCGAGTGTGGAAAATATTGAGCCTTAAAGAGCCTAGCAACAAGAGAATGAGGTTTAGAATGTAACCTCCATCCATTTTTACCAAGCATAGCAATGTTGAACTAATGAAGCTTTCGAAATCCCATACCTCCAAATCTTTTCGGAACACACAGCTTATGCCAGCTAAACCAGTTGATCCCCCGAGAATTTTGCTTGTTGTTTCCCCACTAAAAAGCATTGACCATTCATTCGATCTCACTACAGACCTGCAAGGGAATTAAGTAAATACTCATGGCAAATGTTGGCAATGCTTGGGCAACCATTTTCACAAGAACTTCCTTTCCCGCCCTAGAAAGGAAACACCCCTGCCAATGATGTAATCTGGACCATAACTTCTCTTTAAGGAATGAGAAAAATTATCTTTTATTTCGACCAACATAAAGCGAAAGCCCTAAATAAATCATAAGAATCCTTAGCTTGAACACACAAAATTCTACACACCTCCTTCCTATCAATGATCGACATGTTTTTGCTAAATTGAATTGAGGACATGTTAAAATTCACCATTTGCCCATAAGCTCTTTCATATATGTGAAGACACTCTTTGATATGATTACTCTCCACTAAATTAGCCTTGAAGAATAAAAGAAAATCATCGACGAAGAAGAGATGAGAAATAGTGGGAGCAGAATGAGCAATCTTGCAACTATGGATCCAACCTCTGTTTTTAAAACACTGCAACAAAGAGGAAGCTCTTCAATACATAATATAAATAAGTATGGAGAAAGTGGACACCCTTGCCTTAAACCTCTGAATGGGATAATTGGCCCCAACTCTCCACCGTCAAACAAGATAGAATACTGCACTGTGGAAATACACATCATAACCCAATCAATCCAATGAGAAGGAAACCTCATACGGATCAAAATATTCTTAACAAAAACCCACTCAATGTGATCATACGCTTTAGACATGTCAACCTTCAAGGCTGCAAACCATCTTTACCCTGTCACTTCCTATTTAGAAAATGAAATACCTCAGAAGCTATTATAATATTGTATGTTATTAAATGTCCTGGCACAAAATCACTCTAAGCCTCTGAAATAATATCCGGCAATAACCTTTTCAAATGGTTTGCAATCATTTTGGAGATGATCTTGTATAGAACATTGCAAAGGGAAATGGGGCAAAGATTGGAAATAAACTCTGAATTTTTCTTTTTCGGAATCAAAACAATTGTTGTTTAGTTGAGAGCAGCCGGAAGAGAAGCTGAATGGAGCATGTTCAAACTAGCATCAGTCACATCTTAGCCAATGATATGCCAGAATTTATGGAAAAATACTGGGTTTAAACCATCAAGTCCAGGGGACTTGTCAAGATGCATTGAAAAGATAGCATCTTTGACATCCGCAGCGTAGAAATCTAAGCACATCTCGACACATCTTTGACATCCGCAGTGGAGAAATATAAGCACATCTTTGACATCCTAAGCACATCTTGACTCTCATCAGACAAGCAACATTGAATACAATCCAAAACTGAATCAACATCATATCCCCGGGACTGGAATAAATCCTCAAAATAAGAAACAAGCAACTGAGAGATCCCTGAGTCTTTATTTCTCTACACATTATCTGCATCTTTAAGCTGGGAGAAATTTTTTTTTCTTACGTTGAGAAGCCGATAAGTGGAAATAATGAGAATTACAGTCACTAGATTAGAGCCAATGCTGCTTTGCACGCTGCCTCTAGTATATATCTTGTTAAGATAATAGCTCATTGTAATACTTTTTAATGTCATCGAACTGCTTTCGAGACTCCTCATCACCAAGAGGTTGAAGCCACTTCAACTCATTATGATAGTTCTTCAGCTGGGCTTTAAACCTCTGCTGAAGCTCACCACCCCAAACTTGAAGAGCATTGCCACAATTTTGAATCTTTTCTGAAATCGAAAAACCCACATCATTACCCCAACTATGTGCAATAATTTCAGAGCGAGCAGATTCCTTTAGCCAAGCATTTTCAAATCTGAATCGATACACCCGATGAGAGTACTTGTTCAACCCAAAATCAAAGAGAATGGGTGAGTAATCAGAAGTAGAAGTAATCAGATTCAATAACTTCACATTAGAGAAAGATTCTAACCATGAAACTGAAGCCAAAGCCCGATCCAATCATTCTTCTATGTAAATAATCTGATCTCTTCTGCGTTGCCAAGTAAAAGGAAAACCCTCCATGCCCAAATCCACCAAACCACTATCTTCCACAGCTTGCCGAAAACCATTTAATAACCATTGCGGCTTTAAATTACTTCCCTTCTTTTCATGTTGATAAAGAATGTCATTGAAATCACCTAAGCAACACCAAGGAAGAGATGAGTTGGTACTGAGTTGCTTAAGCAAATTCCAAGAATGAGATCGCCATCTTCAATCCGGAGCCCCATAAAAACCCATCAATTGCCACTCAATCATACACGAAAGATGCACACACACATCAATATAGTTGGAAGAGAAACTCAACAACCTCACTGAATCTTTATCAAGCCATAACCAAGCTAAACCACCTCCAGTACCATTTTTATCCACCGAAAACCCACCAGCATAACCCAAGGATAAACGAACCCCTATCTACTTTGGCCCTTGACACCATAGTCTTAATTAGAAAAATAAACTTGGGCTTAGTATTATGGACTAAGTCCTTTAGTACTTGAACTGTATATGTGGAGCCTAACCCACGACAGTTCCAGCTTAGGGTAGTTATAATTCTCGGTGGGCCTAGAAACCAGCACCCACCTTTTCTCTATTTTTTAGCCCAGAGTGAGGCCCAGCAATACCCAAACTCATCTCATCTGACAGCCTAAGGTCACCCCCTTCTTCAGCCATTCTACGCCTTTTTGAGTCAACAACAATTAACCCTTCAGTGATTGGTTCCTTTCCATTAATGGCAGCACCTTCCATATCTTTAGGAGTAATCAACTCATCCACTACCGTAGCAGTTATAGCTTTCTTTCCTAAATCAATCCCATTATCTCCGCTATTTCCTCCTACAACCTTGCCTGAAACCTTACCCATACCCGTCAGAGAATCACTAATTGGAGGACTTGCCAAAACTATCCCCATCACCTGAACCACCTTGTCACCACCACACTTAAGAGGAGCTTCCGTCAAGAGCCACTTAGACCCAAAAGCAGCTTGTTGTTTACAAGAAGAGGCTCTCATCCAGCTACCAAAAGGTAATTAATCCTTTGGCACCGGATTATCAAAGAATTTAGAATAGAATTTGTTAGTATGGCCAATGACACCACAACCGAAACAAAACGTCAGTAAGAACTCATACTGAAAATGCACCCATGCCCAAGTACCTCCTACTCGCTTAATCTTCATCTTACTCTTCAGAGGTTTGTTAATATCCAATTCTATCCTGATGCGCATAAATTTCCTCCAAGACCCATCAAAATTATTAGGATCACTAGCTACATATGAGCTAATAAAATTCCTAATGTCTTGTCCTACCCGTTCCAACATAAATCCAGTGGGGAGATTATGGACTTGTACCCACATAGCGATCTTAGTTGGAAAATAGTTGCTGGGTTGATCACTAGGTTCCAATCTCTGTACCAACAGAGGATGTTGATTAAACTTCCAAGGACCATCATTCATAACCCTTTGCAAATCCAGTTCATGAAAGAACTGAAAAAGAAACAAATTCGCATCCAGATCCGTAATAACAACTCCTCTCACTGGCTTCCAGAGTGAAACCAACATATTGCTCATGGAGTCAAAATGGATTGAACCATCTGTCAGAAACCGCCCTACTAAACAATATCGGTCATCAAACTCCGATTCCTCTACAACGTCCTCAGCAACCTCTAGGCCCTCTTCTCCTGTAGCATCGTCATCAATAGTCATATGAGCATAAGCCTCATCAAGAGGCGTGTCATCTTGGTTAGAAGTAGCCATAAAACAAGGCAGACAGGCAAAATAAACTAAATAAACGATAAGAATTGAGAAAAGATTAGGTAATGATGAGGGAATGATAAGAAGTCAAAAGCAAAACATGACAAAAGAAAACTTTGTCAAGAGACAAGACAGACTATCCTTGTCAAGAGACAAGACAAAAAATTTTGTGTTTAAATTAAAGTCTAGCTATATTTCTAACCAAAATCAACTTATGATTATAACATTTTTCGCATCCTTGACTCTTCCTCTACTAATGCTTAATACAATAATTAACAAGAGTTCATTTTAATCAAGGCAAAATCCATATTCAGACTCCTAAACTTTCTACGTTTTTAGCTTTAAATCCTTCAAGTTTCATTTTCTATATCTAGACTCTTATATTTCACGGTTGAAAATTTTAAAACCTTCAGTCAATTTTTTAACACAAATTATTTCCTTTTGGTCCCTGAAGTTTTATACTTCTAACATCCATACCTTTTTTTTATATATACTTTTTTTAATACTTATCACTTCTTAAATTATTTACCGATAAAAATAGATTTACTTATTTTAATTTCTAATATTTTAAATTAAAAATATAAATATAATTTCCTATATAAAATAAATTTTCATATCTTAAATTTAAAATATAAATTAATATATACATATTTAAATAATTTTAAATTTTAAAAATAAATAAATAGTTAATGTTAAGATATAAAAAATGATTGTAATAATACTATTATTTTTCATAATATTTTAAATTATATAAGTTTTATTTTCAATATAATATATATTATTCAAAGTAAAATATTATGATGACAAAGAACATCACAATTAAAAAAACATTATAATAAAAATATTTTTATATTCTTTAAAATGTTGTACAAAAAATAAAGCCAAAAAGGTATTAAAAATATAAAATTCTAATTTTAATTAATTATAGAACATATTTTATCATAATGTCTTTTAATTATAATGTTCTTTTTCATCATAATATTTTATTCTTAAAAATATAAATTTTATTGAAAATAAAATTTGTATAATTTAAAATATTATGAAACACAATAATATTATTATAATTTTTTATATTTTAACATTGAATTGTTTATTTATTTTTAAATTTTAAAATTATTTAAGTATGTATATAAAAATTTATATTTTTCTTAAAATATTAAAATTATTTTAGATAAAAACTCATATTTATATTTTTAATTTAAATACTAAAAATTAAAATAAGTAAATTTATTTTTTTGATGAAAATTTTTAAAAGTGATAAGCGTTAAATAAAAGTAAAAAAAAAAAGGGCGTGAATGCTAAAATTATAAAACTTTAAGGACCAAAAGAAAATAATTTGTATTAAAAAAATGACATAAGAGTTTAAACTTTACAACCGGTGAATTACGAAGGTCTAGATATATAAAATAAAATTTTAGGGACCGAAAGCTAAAAACGTGAAAAATTTAGAGGTCTGAATATGAATTTTGCCTCTTATTAATTAATGCAATCATATTCAGTCATATACTAAAAAAAATATAGAAAAGGCATCAAACACTACTCTTTTTTTCCCTTTTTGCAAAGATGTTAGCAAAGAGGGCATTAAATATATTACAAAAGGAACAAAAATGTCCATTTCACAAAGGGAATATCAACTCTTTAGTAATATATATAGTAAAAATTACATATGATATATAGGATGCCAACCAAGGACAAGATGACTAACTCAAATAATTAATGTAATTATTTATTTATTGATGTGTTAAAGTATATTTAAAAAAAAAAATTTATATTAAATAAAGTATATTATTTTAATTTATTGAATAAATTTTTTTAAGAAATTTATTGATTGAAATTATTTGAAAAATGTTTTATAGTTTGATGTCAGAAGATAATCTCTAATAACTATTTTTTCTTTTCTTTTCTTTTTTCTATATGGGTTTGACTTCATATAATTCCAACTACCTTAAGCCACAGTTGGATATGATCCATTAAAACAAAAAAGGAGCTGAAATTGTATGAAAAGTCTTGAGTCAAGGTCATTTCATTATCTGCCACATTTGATCCCCACATATATAGGGATAATTGCTATTTCCTCTGTGTTCTGGTCTAATATACTATTTCATCCCTGATATTTAAAAAAATATTTATCCATCCCTAACATTTGCAATTCTTGTACTATTTCATCCCTGACAGAGAGATCAATGAGTGTTAACTGTTGCAAATGTCAGGGATGAATAAATATTTTTTTCAAATGTCAGGGATGAAGTAGTATATTAGGCTAAAACACAGGGGAAAATAGCAATTCTCCCCATATATATATATATATAGCTGCCATTAAAATATTTTTTTAATGTTAATTATAAACCTAGGTTAATTATATGCATATTATACTACTTCATCTATATTTACTAGTTTCTAAATTCAATCTGAATTAATTATTGATTTGCTCCTAGCATTAGTTTTAAGAACTAAAGTAGATAAAAAAAAATATATCTAACTTGAGCTGTAAACTTATTGTTAAGTATTAAAATCATTCAGATTAGTTTTTTTTTTAAATATAACATTATAATATTGCATAATAATTTGTCATTATCATATTTATTTATTAATCTGATGTGATACATCTGAATTAGATATAATAATTTTCTAAGGATGAATAATGCTTGGCTAGCTGAACAATGGTTAAAATAACATAATGAAATGGTCAAGATGTGAATGGAATGGAAAATTGATGATCAACAATACATTGCATATGCAACTTTTCCCCATAAATATTAGGCATCAAAGAGACCTTCCACACAAACCCTTTTTGCTCTCTTTCTCCTGCTATAGCGAGGAATCGATCAATGGCTGGTTCTAAGGCATTAATGATGGTCTTTGTTATGGTGCTGCTGCTGATGTCCTCTGATCAAGTGTTGTCTTCCCAAGAACAACATAAAATCTCAAAATCTAATTATAAGCTAGGTAATTCATCTTTACTTTATGTCTTTGACAATTAATTTTTGTTGTTATAATAAAGAAAAATCTTAATTTTTTGATCAGGAATGGATATATTATTTCTTTTTTATTTTTGGTTGAATCACAGCAAGGAAACTAGCTGATCAAACATACGGGACGGGCCCTGGAGGAGGATGCTCCTTGGGAAACTGTAAATAAATATAAAAAGGATACATATATAGAACTAATTTACTGGGACAGAGAAAGTTGCATATGAATACTTGAAAGCAAATAAATGTGCGATGCATGGTGATGTTGTATCATGCCATTCTTTTCTGCTGTTCATGTATCATGTAATGTAATAAAATTAAACAGTGTTTGCTAAATGAGATGTCATTTAATTTATCAGATTGTCATTGTTTTATTTATTCTGGTCCGCATTATATAATGTTCTATTTTCTCCAATTTTTTTTTTTTTTTTTTTGAGAAATCTCCAAATTTATATTAAGGGTTAAAAGGTGTATGTCATATTGCATTTGCTTTTTTAATTAATTACAAAAAAAATATTAATTTTTTTAACAAATTATTTCATAAGTAAATCATTTCTAGAGAGAAAAGTCATGAGCTACTGTGCGTAGAAAGTGATAAAAATTCCTTCCTAAAATAAACAAAGTAATGAATTAATGCGTGCATGTGCATATGCATTTATATATATATATCATAAATAAAATAAAATAAAATAACACCGCAAGCTTAGAGACAAGTGAAATTCACCAAATTAGGGAAATTAATAATCAAGATTATGACTATAGTATCCATTATAAATCCGGGGACATCTTATTTTGTTCAAAATATTAATAAAATTATTTGTTTTTATCTAAAACTATTAAAAAATAGACATTTCTAAATTAAAGCTTAGCATTGAAAATTAGATACAATAGAGATTAAGAGTTTCTAAAGCCCAAAGCTTTTATCATTGAAAATTGAGATATTTACACAAATATACACTTTTTCTAAAATATTAACTAAAATACCTCAAGTTTTTTTTTTACTTTTTTTTATCACTTTTAATTACAGGAGTGTTACTTTTATTTACAGAAATGCATTATTCTTCCTTTTAGTTTATTTTTCCTTTTATTTTTATTTTTTCTTTCTTTTTTATTTTTATTCTCTTTATTTTTTCCTTCTTTATTCATTTTTCTCTGTTTTTAAAATTTTTTTCCTTTTTCCTTATTTTTTCTTTTTTCATATTTATTCTTTCC
>CATIWK010004100.1:0-13855 GCA_949634005.1 Mallotus japonicus | reverse complement strand
TCGAACCAAAATTGGTTCGGTTAGATTTCAAGTTTCGGTTTTTGAAAGTAAAAACCGAAAAAAAACCGAACCAATAAATTGTATTGATTATTCTTGTTATATATGAAAATTACTGTAATTTATTTTTTAAATTTTTGTAATTTTTTTGATAAATTTAATTTATCATAATTATATTGATTATTCTTGTTATATATGAAAATTACTGTAATTTATTTTTTAAATTTTTGAAATTTTTTTGATAAATTTAGTTTATCATAATTATTATGATTTTTCATGTCATATATGAAAAAGCCCATTTAAAATCCAAACCGAAATTTTAAACCGAACCGAAATATTTCGGTTCGATTTGGTTCGGTTTTTAAATTTTTTTACATAAACCAAACTGAACCGGATACTATTCATTTCGGTTTTGTATATTTATGAACTGAACCGACATTTGCCCACCCCTAGGTAAGACTACAATGACAGTTAACGTTCTCCCAAAACTATTTAAACAATTATACATCACACTTTCAAAATTTTTAATGTTAATACTTTCTCCATTTTAATAGTCATTTTTTATAATATTTTTTTAAACATCATCGTCATAATTAACCATAATTCTTTACAATTATTTAAAAAATTATGACAATAATTAATAATAAGATAATTATAATTTATTAGTTAAAGGTTAATACTTTTCTCCACTCTAAAAATAATTTCACAAAATATATTCTATTTTACTTACTAACTAGATAATAAAAAATTATATTATAATTAATTGTTTTATAAAATTATTTACTAATTTTAATTACTTAATTACTTATTAAATTTAATTTAATAAGGCTTCTGAATTTATATTATCTAATTTGGTTTATATTGGATAAAGTAGAGGCTAACCTAACAAGAATAGAAAATATTTTTTACTAAATTATAGTTAAAATTTTAATTAATTTCATTTTTATTAAAGATAAAATAGAAACTAATCTTATTAAAATTTAAAAAATACTTTAGAATTATATTTTTACTTAATTAATTAATTTAAATTTTCTTAGTAAATAATTAAAGTATCTAACTTTTATATATAACAATAATTAAAAACTTTATAGTAAATTTGCATGTACTATCCCTCTTCGTGCATGTGTACACACATTATTAGCATAAATACAAAATTGATTGCATATAAATAATAATATCAAACATTCGTTGCAATTCTTTTTTTTTTCTTTTTAGAAAAATTTGAGATTGATATTATTAGTAAGGTAATGGTTAGCTACCATCTGACGTAGCGGAAGCTTAGAAATAAGGGATAAATATTGACACTCTATTGATTAAAATAAGAATACCAGAGGTTCAATCCTTTATAACCTGTTGATTATGAATAATATCAGGAAATAGGCATCAAAATTCGTTGATTCTCAATAGAATACTGAAAATTAAAAAAAAAGGATTTCTTATTATCAAATTGCAAAAATGTCCCAAAACACATAAAAGAATAATTTATAATGTTCTATAGAAACCCTAAAATGCCTATGAAAGAAGCGGAACAAAACATAAAAACAGCACAAAAAACTTTAAAACCCTCAAAATAGTCTTAGATAGTCAAATTTGAGCCCAAAACTTAGGCTATTATAAGTAAACCATGTAGCAAATATAGATCTCTAAATCAACTTCGATTTAATATATTATGGGCTCCGTAACTCATCCAGAACTAAAAGTTAGAGCCCTTCGAAGCACTATTGCACACTCTCTTCCTATCAAATTCGTCCAAAAATTGCAAGGCTATCTGATCCCATCATTCCCTCCAAGATAGAGAAAATTCGCCTTCGAATTTGACACTATATCATTATTAGAGGAATCTCCAGAGAAAGGAATCAAATGCTTGACATTAAAGACATCAGCCATTAGAATATGGCTAGGCAACTTGAGGTGATACACATTGGGATTGATCTTCTCAATAATTTCCACAGGTCCAATCTTCTTAGCAGACAGCTTGTTCTAATCCCCAGCTGGAAAATGGTCCTTAGTGAGGACTACCCACATAAAATCATCCACTTCGAACTCCAAATGCCTGCATTTTTTGTCTGATTCTGCTTGTACTTGGAATTAGTAATAGACAGATTCTCATAAATTGTCTTGTGGACATCCTATAAGCAATTCACAAAGTCAGCTGCTTTACTATGAACCTTAGTCTTATTAGGCAATGTCATCAAATCTAGTGGTCCTCGAGGCTGAATAGAGTAAACCACATGGAATGGACTGAAACCTGTACTGCGATTCACTGCATGATTGTGAGAAAATTTTGCTTGACACAGCTTCTGATCCCAACTGTTGACATGATTCCCTACCCAATAGTGCAATAAATTGCCAAGAGACATGTTCACAACCTAAGTCTGCCCATCTGTTTGAGGATGATAAGCACTGCTAAAATTCAACTGTGTATTAACCATCTTCCATCAACTGCACAAAAAATGACCAAGGAAATGAGTATCTCTGTTTGAAACAATGGATGTAGGTAGGCCATGAAGATGGTAAACATCACAAATGAATAATTGTGCCACATTAACAGCATCTGTAGTCTTTTTGCAAGGAATAAAATGAGCCATCTTAGAAAATGTATCAACCACAATAAAGATGGAATCATTACCTCACTGTGTTCGTGGGATCCCAACATAAAATCCATGCTAATATCTACCCAAGGCTGAGAAGGGACTGGTAAAGGCATGTACAATCCTGCATTAATTAGTGGCTGTCCCCTTGGAAACTTGACAAATCTTGCACCACTACACGTACTTCTTAACTTCTTTGTGAATTGTAAGCCAGAAGGAGAAAGCCTGAACTAATTGCAAAGTTCTATCTCAGCCAACATAACCCTCACCATGTAATTCCTTAATTATTTATAAGCATAGACTATAATCTGGAATGTACAATCGATTGCCCTTGAACAAAAACCCATCATGCAGTAGAAAATCTATTTTCTTTCCAGCCTGTATATCTTACATTATCATAGAAAAAAAAGGGTCAGTAATAAGCAAATCACGAAAAGAATCAAAGTCAGGCATCTCAACCCTCATAGTAACCAGCAAACTACTTATGCGGCTCAAAGCATCAGCTTACCAATTAGTAATACCCACTTTATGTTTCACCACATAAGTAAACCGCTCTAAATAAGCTACCCATCTTGCATGGCGAGGTGACACTTTATCCTGCTGTTGTAAATGTCTCTAGGAATCATGATCTATATATAAAATAAATTCCTTATGAAACAAATAATGACGCCAATGCCTCACAGCACCAATCTAGCCCCAGTAACAACAAATTTTATGGGTAATTCTGATTGAGAGGTTAGTGAAGATGAAGATGAGGATGATGATTATGAGAAGGTTCCCCGCAGACGTCGTAGGGCGAAGGTAGAGGATGATACACAGTTTTGGGAGAGTGGGATGCGGATAGAGATTCCTGAATTCCATGGTAGCCTACAACCCAAAGAATTTCTTAATTAGTTGGCCAAAATCGAGGCAATTTTAGAATTCAAAGGGGTGCCGGAGGATAAGCGTGTGACTTTAGTAGCAACCAAATTGCGTGGTAGGGCGACTGTATGGTGGCAGCAACTAAAATTGATTCACACTAGACTGGGTAAAGCCGAAATTGCTGCCTGGGAGAAGATGAAAAAAGAAATGCAAGCTGCATCCCTGCCATACAATTTTCAGAGGTTGATGTACCAACGATTGTAGAATTTGAAACTGGGCATGAGATCAGTGGATGATTATACCACTGAGTTTTACCAGCTGATTGCTAGAAATGAAATCCAAAAAATGGAGGACCAGTTGGTGTCGCGATATATCAGGGGGTTTGAAGGTACAGATTCAAGATACTGTGAACATGTTCGATCCTGTCTCCATTTCTACTACTCATCAAAGGGCTTTAATAGTGGAAAAGCAGTCGTGACATGCTACTAATACGGTTAATGTAAGTGTAAATGCAAGTGTAGGTACAGGTGCAAGTGCTGGTAGTAGTAGTGCTGAAATTAGTGGCAGCAATGGTGTTGTGGGTGCTAGAAAATTTAATAAAGCAGTTGGTAGCAGTGGTATGAGGTGTTTTGGATATGGGGAGACTGGGCATAGGCAGTCTGAGTGTAAAAAGGTAGTTGGAAAGAAAGCGATGTTTATTGAAAATGATGATTGTGAAGAAAACGAAGTAGAGATCACAGGCGAACCAGTGTATAATAAGGATGCAATAAATGAAGTGCTTTCAGAAGGAGATGTAGGGACTGCATTAGTAGTCTTACGCTTTTGTTTAATATCAAAATCTGTGGATGAAAATGATTGGCTGTAGAGTAATACCTTTCAGTCCATATGTACCATCCGTGGCAAGGTATGTCATTTTGTGATTGATGCTGGTAGTTGTGAAAATATTGTGTCTACTGAGGCTGTGCAAAAATTAAATATTCAAACTGAAAAACATCCTAAACCCTATAAATTGGCCTGGCTTGGTAGTAAGGTAGCAGCGTCTAAGAGGACTCTAGTTTCATTCTCTATTGGTCTGAAATATAAGAATGTTGTTTAGTATGATATAGTAACATTAGATGCATGTCACTTATTGTTATGCAGACCTTGGCAATATGATAGAGATGTGCATCATGATGGGCGAGCTAATACTTATAGTTTTTTGTTTGACGAAATTAAAATTGTGTTATTACTTAGCAGACAGGCGTTAGAGAAATATAAACCTGTAGGTGATGTTTCTGCTCTATTATCTCTGGCTCAGTTTGATGAGGAGCTGCTCGAGTCAGAAATAAGGTATATATTGATGGGAAAGGAGGTGGCTAAATCCAACACTGTCCTAGAAATAGTGGCTCTGCTCGTTGCAGAATTTAATGATATTTTTTCTGATGAGCTACCAGATGGGTTACCTCCACTGTGAGATATTCGGCATCATATTGATTTGGAGTCGGAAGCGACACTACTAAACATACCACATTACAGGATGAGTTCATGTGAGAATGAGAAGCGCAGGCAGGTTGAAGAGTTGTTGGTTAAAAGCCATATAAGGGAGAGCATGAGTCCATATGTTGTACCTACTATTTTGACACTAAAGAAGGATGATTTTTGGCGTATGTGTGTGGACAATAGAGCCATCAATAAATCACTATCAGATACTGCCTTCCCATTCCCCGTTTAGATTATTTGTTTGACCAGATTAATGGTTCAACTGTGTTTACTAAACTGGATTTGAAGAGTAGATATTATCAAATTCGTCCAAATATTGCAAGGCTATATGATCCGCATCACCATCCTAGGACCTTCAAATTCATAATCTTCCTTAGACGAAAACTTAACTAAAAAGAAGCTATTTTCAATGGCAATCACTTGGATAGTTGCTTTAGGTTTCCACAACTCCTTAATTCGCCTTAATAAATAATTATATCCAATATTACGACCCAGCACTTTCACTATTAGAGTCCTCCTCCATGGAGCTCGAAGCCTAGCTTTCTTCTCTTCCTCGACCTTGATGTTAAGGCATTATTTCAAATCCACCTCATCTAATTCAGAGTCATCATCTGACCACTCATCTCCTTCCATCCCCATATCATTTGCATTAGCAGATTGCTCCACCCTCAGAAGCATACTTCTAAAAGACTATTTTTTGTTCTCACCCACTCGTACTACTATCTCAGTATCCTCACTTGTTTCACTGTTGATCATCTCTTCTACCTCTCTATCATTATTGCCCTCCATCGTTGTTGAGTTCACCTTGTTATGACTCCTTTTCCAATTCATCCATGTCCTCATTCAATCATTGTCTCTCTACGCTGATAGAGCTGCTCTCTATTTTTTTAAAGGACTCTTTTGTTAAAAACATATATTATAAAAATAAATGATGTATTTGAAAATGAAAAAATTTAATGGAATTAAACCAAATATAATTTAAGAGTGTGTTTGGTTTAAATGAATTTCATAAAATTTTATAAAATTCATTTGCGGATCCAAGTGAGTGTGTTTGGTTTAAATGAAAACTTCGTAAAACTCAAATCTAATTCTAACATCTTAATTTTGTGGATTTGCTCAACACTAAATTCATTGTTATTGATGAGTGAGTGTGTTTGGTTTAAATGAAAACTTTGTAAAATTCAAATCTAATTCTAACATCTTAATTTTGTGGATTTGCTCAACACTAAATTCATTGTTATTGATGAAATGTGTTTGGTTCAAATGAATTTGAAATTTGCAAATGAGTTTTATTTATCCCTTGTTTGGTTCAATTCCATCAAGGAATTCATTTCATTTTCGAATGAATATTTCCAAATAGAATTCATTTGGAAATGAATTTTTATTAATATTTTTTTTATTTTGTTATATTGTGTTTGGTATAAATCTTGAATTCAAGTTTTTGTCAAAAATACCCTTTTAAATATAAAGATGTTTTTAAAAATAAAAATAAGGAGGGGGTATTTTAGTTATTTAACTTAGAAATAGAGTATTGAACAGTAGAAATCACCGTTGTTTATTCATGGACTATGTATACACTATATACATGAGTGTTGATAAAATACAATAACTAACAAGTATATCAAACGTAGAGTCCTATACAATAACTATAACTCTAATAATTTAAAAGTATAAACTTAAAATTTGTGGAATTCATTTGGAAATCTCAACCATTTTGATAGAATTTGATTTAGTTATAATCAATTTCACAAATTTAAAAATTTGGAATTGCAAATGAATTCCATATAAAATTCATTTAAACTAAACATACATCATTTGAATTTACAAATGAATTTTATAAAATTTTATGAAATTTATTTATACCAAACACACTCTTAGAATTTATTTGCATTTAAAATTCATTTAGAAAGGAAATTAATTGTTTGATGAAATTGAACCAAATAAGGTAAATAAAGTTCAATATACAAACTAAAATTAATTTTTATCAAAGTTTGAATATCTGACGATTATCTCTACTGATTTACGGCGCATCCTACGCCCTCATTTCAGACTCAATCATGCTAGCTAAGTGACATTGCAGTTGCTACCATTCATTTGTCTACAACTTCACCAACTCCACCAACTCCACTGTTATTCCATCTTCTATTCTTCATTCCATCCGAATCTCAACCTTCTTTATGTTCTTTCCATTTCCTTTTCAAACATTTATTAACTTTCCACTATCATATTAAAAAAATTCATATATATACACAAATATTAAATTGTTCTTAATATATTTACACTAATTAAAAACGTGACATATAATATAATATCTAAAAAATTAAAAACGTGACACATTTTATTTGGTAGATTGATAAATAATTAATGGAGGGTGATAAAAATATAATAGATTTATAAATTATTCAGTTTTTATTATTTAAAATTTTCTTTTCTATTTTATTTTTCTTTTATTTCTCTACATCTAATAATAAATTCAAATTTCTAATCTTTTTTTTTTTGAATTTTAGATCTTCTTTCAAGAAATTTTTAATACTCTTTATAAGATTTTGATGTTCAGCGTTTAAAATTCTATATTTCTTTCTACATTGTGAAAATTTTATTGTTATTTCTACAATAAAAACCAAAGGAATCGATTTAAGACTAATCAATGCCATATAATAGAGTATATAGATTGTCAATCGTATTGCAGAATTGCAAATCGACAAAAAAAAATTCATAATTTAATTGAAAGTTTATTTTGATACTTGTTGATTGTACTTTTATTTATATTATTTTGTTCATCAAAATATCCTTTTAATCTTCTATAAATGAAATTTTCATTTTTCCATAAAAAGATATATATATATATATATATATATCTTTTTATGGAAAAATGAAAAGTCTGACCAGCTAGTTAGAGAAAACTAATTGTAGAAATAAATATTTTTCCTTATATAGTAAATTTTTTCATGGTTTTCTTATGATTAAATATATTCTCCTGCCAGGAGATGAGAAAATTTTCTATCACTCGCTATAATTATTTGATATGCGAACGACTAAGAAAACCATGAAAAATTTACTATATAAGGAAAAATATTTATTTCTACAATTAGTTTTCTCTAACTAGCTGGTCAGACTTATCTTACTGTAAACAACACCAAAGAAGAAAGAGAGTATATATATATATATAGACCAAGCAACTGCATCTGCATGTCCACTTATTATGTTGACATGTGATAATTAAAAGTTGGAATTGCAATCTTTGGAACTTTTTTTTTTTGACAAGGGGAACTTGAGCTATTGGGGTGGAGTGGGGGTTCGAACCCCCACTCCCAGGTTGGGTGGCCAGCACCCTTACCACACAGCAAGGCGTGGGGTTTGCAATCTTTGGAACTTTAATTATTGAAGATATTGGCAAAGACATTTATTGAAAAGGACCGCTACTGCTGTGACAAAAGGTAAGGAAGAAAGAGAAAAAAATGGGAGTGAAGAAGATGGGTGTACTTCTGTGTTTCCCACTTGCTATGAGCGTTATTGGGACATTTCTTTGCATGGTTGAAGGAAAAGTACATTACTATGATTTTGTTGTAAGTTTATATTCTACTTCCATTTTCAGAGCTTTATTGGGACATTTCCTTTCATGGTTGAAGGAAAAGTTCATTACTATGATTTTGTTGTAAGATTATATTCTACTTCCATTATCATTACGTTTCTATATATATATATATATATATATATATACACACACACATTTATGATATTTATGTTGCATTATTTTCATAGAATTATAATCAATTAATTTTTGTGGGCATATGGGGAGGTTTCGGGTTCAATCCGTTCCACCCTCCCGATTGTAATGGTTAAAAAAATATATGTATATTTCTAAATAATTGTGTTACTTGAGTTTGAGATCAGAATTAAGGATTTACGAGGGCTTACCTAATCTTGATGAAAACCCTCAAGAAGTGATCACCACAATCCAACTTTAGCACTAATACTTGGAGTGTCACTTATCCTAGCTACGTGACATTGTAGCTATATAGATAAACAGATTTGAATTAATTATGAGATCTGTGAATTTTATAAAACTATACAGATAATTGTACTTTTTTTTTATCTGTGTGTCTTTTGATAGTTGGAGGATAAAAATTTTACAAGGCTGTGTAGCACAAAATTTGCTTTGGTAGTCAATGGAAGCATTCCAGGGCCAGTTGTTTACGTAAACAAAAATGATACTATATATGTTAATGTTCACAATAAAGGAGGCTTTAAAGTAACCATTCACTGGTATGTATGTAGTGACTCTAAAGTGCCATTTCTTAAAGACATTAAAGATCAAATCCTTCACTCTCATACCCACAAGATGATATATAACATTGTGATTTTTGTAGGCATGGAGTGAAGCAACCAAGGAATCCATGGTCTGATGGTCCAGAGTACATTACACAATGTGCGATTCAGCCTAGTACCAATTTTATGTATGAGGTCATTTTTTCTGATAAGGAAGGCACTCTCTGGTGGCATGCACACAGTGATTGGACAAGAAACGCTGTCCATTGAGCAATTGTCATTTACCCTGAAGATGGGGCCTCTTATCCTTTTCCCAAGCCTGTTGCAGAAGAAATCCTTGTGTTTGGTATTTAACTTTCACTTAGCCTTGAACCCATATTGATAAGAAGAGCTAAAAAAAAAAAGAAGCTTAAACTCCTTAGTTTCATGGAATTCTGTTTTAGATCTAAACTACTCGTATCTATAATCTAATGGATTCCAATTAATTAAATTGATCTGAATAGGACCACTATAAGAATGGTAAAGGTTTTCTATAATTATTTTAACATGACTACATATATTATGGCTCAAATACATGTCCTGTGTCAGCTGATCTCAATAATTATTGATAGTTTAAGTAATTTTAGTTGCTTATCTTAAGTTAGTTTTGGGGGAGGAAACATTATTGAACCCTCTTTTCAGAAAGAAAAAACTAATTTTATATCAATGGATTAGGGCCAACTATTCCACCCTTGGATCACTCGTGAGCAGCGTTAAATTTAGTAGTGATGGCAATAAGAAGACAACAATTTTGAACATTAAATATGTATGTATGATTGCAAAATTTTGTTCAAAAATATAAATGGCTAGAGAATAAAAAGAATAGGAATAAAATGATATTGTAGTCTATTAGGATAAAATATTTTTAAAAAATGTAGTTTAGAAATTGTAATTCATGAAAAAAATAAATAAACATTTTAATTAAAGGATAATTATGTAATTTGCTAGGCAAAAAAACTAAAAGAGCATCTCCAATAGTACTCTTTATTTTAAAGAGCATCTCAAAGAATTTTTAAATATAAAGAGTGAAAATTTTTGTATGACTCCAATAGACTCTTGATATTTTTAATCTTCATTTTGCTTTATCCAATAAACATTAATGCTTAATTTTTTTCTTCTTTATTTTTTACAAGATTTCCCTTTATTTATTTAATTTTTTTTTTCCATTTGATGAAAGAGAAAATTATTTTCAATAAATAGATAAACATCAATTAATATTCTGCATGAGAAATTAAAATATTTTAGAGTAGAGAGTGAGGTTTGTAGAGAGCCAAACCAACTCTCTACTCTAAAATAAAAATATAGAGAGTGTATTAGAGACCATTTTTTTTGTTTCACTCTTTAAAATAAAGAATTTTGCTTAAATAAAGAGCCTATTGGAGATGCTCTAATGGAGTGTAAAAATCTTCACCTCAAATTTAACATGCATTTTTTGTTTTGTGATCATATATTTTTTCTATCTTTACTGTGTTTATTTATTTATTGCAGGATCATGGTATACCTATGATGTGAATTTAGTAGTTGAACAGGCTCTTGCAACAGGAGGACTTTTACTAGAATCAGATGCTTACACTATAAATAGCCAGCCAGGAGATTTTTGTCCCTGCTCTGAAGGTAAGTCCAAAAACTATTGTAAGGTAAGGGGATTTGTTCTATTCTTGAACTTTGATCTTTTTAGCCTGATCCCTCGTCCGAATTTTTGTATTTGGACGATTAACTATATTTGACCCTTTGTTTTTCCTTTGAATCAAGCAAGTTTACATTGTTGTTTGATTGTTGATAGCATCCATGTTGTAGTCTTGGTACTTCTTGTATTGCTGATGTTGTTTATTATCTTATATTGTAATCTTAGTATTTTCTCTAGTTTTTTTCACTTAGCATGAGCTTGCTTAGGTTGGATTTTTTTGAGGAGACCGGTTGGCTTAGTTATGTAGTTGGCATATACTCTGCAAACGAATAAAAGACAGGAAACCACTGACCATTTTAGCCCAGTGCCAAATGTTTGTTTGTAACAATTAAAAAGTTTGCTCTTGTTTCATTCTCTTGAATGCAGAATCAATATACCGTTAGCAAGTAGATTATGGGAAGACCTATCTTCTTCGAATGGTGAATGCGGACATGAATGGAGATTTGTTCTTCGCAATTGCAGGACATAACCTCACAATTGTAGGAACAGATGGAGCATACTTGAAACCATTCGTTATAAGCTACATAATAATAGTTCCTGGACAAACCATTGATGCTCTTGTGACAACAAACCAATCTCCAGGCCAGTATTACATGGCTGCCAGAAAATATACACTTCAATCAGCAACAAGTTCATTTGATGAAACCATTGCTACTGCAATTCTTGAATATACAGGCAACTATTCCACCCCAGCTTCCCCATCTTTCCCATCTGATACCCTTCCTGATTATGAAGATTTAGAGTCAGCAATAACATTCACAAATAAATTTAAGAGCCTAAATGATCAGAACGTCCCAAAAAACATTACTACCCAAATGTATATTACAGCAGCAACCAACGAATTGTTGCTTAACGATACTATAGCTCTTGCTGCAAGCTTAAACAATATGAGTTGGGTGAATCTGAAAACAGACGTGCTTCGGGCCTACTACTAGTATGATCTTTGTACATACTTAGTTCTATTTTTTTTAAATCGAGAGGATTAATTACTGAATTTAGAACAAAACTTACTGATAAATGTAAATTCTTTCTTTTTGTTTTTGTTAGCAACGTGAGTGGTTTCTACACGACAGATTTCCCAGACATGCCTCCGACATTCTTCGATTTTATTGCAGAAGATTTACCAGACAACACAGAGCCATTGCTGGGGACCAAAGTGAAGGTGCTAGAATACGGAGAGGAAGTGGATATAGTGTTTCAAACAGCAAATGTTTTAGATGCAACACAGAATCACCCAATGCATCTCCATGGACACAGCTTCTATATAGTTGGAACAGGATTTGGCAACTATAATTTTGAAGAGGATCCCAAAACTTTCAATTTGGTTGATCCACCATTTGTGAACACTGCTACACTTCCAGAGGATGGATGGTTGACTGTTAGATTCAAAGCACTAAATCCTGGTTTGTTCCTTGTGCAATCATATGATTGTTTGATTAATAATAATAGAGTAGGTAAGAATTCACTTGATGGTTAGATTTATAACACATACTCCAAATATTTTATAATTGGCCAATAAAAATATGTGTGATAAATAATTAATGACGAAAACAAATGCTCGAATTCTGTCATCTTAAAATTCATAATTTCTTGCAGTTTAATTTATAATGATGCTAATCATGGACTAATTATTAACGTTTGGCAGGTGTATGGCTATGGCATTGTCACTTTGATCACCATTTAACTTATGGAATGGAAACGGTGATGATAGTAAAGAATGGTGGCACTCCTGAAACGTCTATCCGCGAACCTCCAGCTTATATGCCGCCTTGTGATGATGCACCCGTCATTAAAATTTGGAGATCTGAATATTAATATATATATATATATCTATATTCTGAATATTAATATATATCTATATCTTGAATGAATATAGATATATATCAATATATTTTGAATATTAAAATTTGGAGAGCTCTTTGACCTCAAATAAAATGCTTGGAACTTTTAATCTAATATATTTTGAATGTTTGTCCATTCATAATTTATAATTTAATGTGACGTGCATGTTAAGTAATAGTGGAATCCACTTTTGCACAGTTATAATTCCGGTCAGCCAATTTTCATGAATCAACACATTATAATTATTTTAGAAATTTGGGACACTTGATCGAAAAAAAATATTGAAATATCACAATAGCAAAAATTAAAATATTTAGACACCAAAAATATAATTATCTCAGAAAATAATTCAAGTAATGAGAGAAAAATTGAAAATAAAAGTTCTCCCCTTCCTTCATCTTTAGGGAGGGTTTGGTTTAGCTGACAGAGGTTTTTCCTCAATCAGCTATAATTTAGTTGTTTGGTAAAGTTCCAAAATCAGTAGCTGATAACTGATATTATATCTATGTAAAACTTCAAATTAAAATCATATTCGATCTTAAAACAGTATATTATATGAATATTATTCAAATATTTTCCTCTAACCAAAAGTATATTTTCTGAATAATATTCGTATCTGAAACTCAAAACTGTATTTGAAACTCAAAACAATATCAGAAACTCAAAACAGTATTTAAATATGATAATTTGAGTAAGTAGTTATTGTTAGAAAAATTATCAAAGAAATAGTTAACCTTGAGTAATAAATTTCAAATATAATTGTATTCAATTAATTAAAATAAAAAAATAAATAAAAATAATTGATATATGCATATCAATTAATTTGAAGCCAAGTGCCATCTTTTTTCAAACGCATGAAACTTGAAAAAAAAATTCATTTATTTTTATTTTATTATTTGTATATTTTAGTTTATTTTTCATGTATAAAATGAATAAAATAATATCAGCTTAATAAATATATATATTTCAAAATATTTTTCTAGGATATCTAAAACTTTAATTATTTATTAAAACTAATATGAGTTATATAATTTAAATATGTTAATTATAATCTCTGAAATAGAGCACACTGTCTATTTATATATTACTA
>CATIWK010004020.1:0-38236 GCA_949634005.1 Mallotus japonicus | reverse complement strand
TTATACATTTTTGCGTTTTTTTTTTTTCTATGGTGTGATTTGTTTGTAACCCATAAAATTACTCAAGTTAGTTGTTAGAATTAGCCAAAGAAAGGTATTTAATTCTAATTATGAGTATGCGACATTATATATGTAGATCTCGATCTACCTGTAAAAGCAGTTAGAAATTTAATATTTAGAAGGATTACTATAGATACATTAGTTCATTCAAGACATTATATATGTTAAGGATTCGATACGTGTAGTCTCAAATGCTTCAATTTAGACCAATTAATCTTGATCACATTAGTATATAATAATTAGCATTAAATCGATCAATTGCTTGCCAGTTGTTAAGAATATATCCAACATTAAAAACTTACAAAATATACAAGGACTTATAAGTGGTGTAGATTGGGCCTTAACACAAGCCAATTGGTTTTGTGTTACATGGGCTCAACTCCATTATAAGTCCACATATGTGTGAGTGGGGCCAACACTCTCGAGACCCATAAATTCTTAACATGGTATCAGAGAGGGCCTGACCCGGTTTCTTGATTTCCCGGTTGTCCGTTTGGATGTCCAATCCCAGCGGCCCGGTTTCTTAATTTCCCGGTTGTCCGTCTGGATATTCATTCCCAGCGGCCCGGTCCGGTGTTGCCGCTGCCTTTCAATTAAAAAATATATATACGGGTTTCAAGTGTCAACTGTCAAATCCCAGTTGCACTTGAAGGGGAGTGTTAAGAATATAGGCTTACAAGTGGTGTAGATTGGGCCTTAATACAAGCCAATTGGTTTTGTGGGTCTGGCCCTGTCAAATCCCAGTTGCACTTGAGGGGGAGTGTTGAGAATATATCCCACATTGAAAACTTACAAAATAAACAAATGCTTATAAGTGATGTAGATTGTGTCTTAACACATGCCAATTGATTTTGTGTTACATGGGCTCAACTCAACTTATAGGTCCACATATGTATACGTGAGCCAACACTCTCGAGGCCCATGGATTCTTAATACCAGTAAAAACAATTTGATATATGTATATGTGTATATATATATATATTCTGCAAATTCAATTCACCTGTACAATATATATCTCTAATTGAATACGATATAGACATTATATATGTTAATTAAGGGTTCCATATTTGTATTCTCAAATGCCTCAATTTAGACCAATTAATCTAAATCTCATTAGTATATAATAATTACTATATAATAATTAGAATCTATTTCAAATACTCATTAAATGAACTTTTTAATTTATTGTGAATTTTTTTATATATATTTTCATTTTACAATCCACATAATTGTCAAGCAAGAGATTTGCTCCCAATTTAAATTCATAATCAAATTCTTGACATCCAAATAAATAGTATAAACTAATTAAATTAGCAATAAGCATAAATGAGAATAATTATTTCTGTCATGCATCATTTTTTATTTATCGGGTGTAAAATATTTATGTATTTATCAACCATTTATTTAATATAGGTGTAATTGGAGTTGAAAAATAAATAATTTTTTTAATTATTTTTTAAGATTTGATAGCAATTCTAACTTTAAATCCTTACCTATAAAAAAAATTCATTTTGTTTAGTACTTGCTTTGACTAAATTGTTAATCATTGAAAAATCAAATGTTCATTATCTTTGGAAAATATTGATGCATGCACCACTTTATGTAGCTTTCATATCCCATTTTATCAATCCCCATTATAAATAAACGCAATTATTGAATATCTTATAAATATATGAATCCGTTCTCTAAAAAAAAAAAAAAAGTTTCATATCCAATCAAGATCATTAATTAAAGGAAAAGAAAAGGTACTTCAATTGACTATAAGGAGCAAAAAGAGAACATTTAGTCATATTTTGTGAGAAAATAAATGTATAGTGTTCATGAAGTTTAGTACTAGACTTTATTAAAAATCAATATTTATTGATTTAAATATAAAAAATTTAAATTTTTTAGATAAGATTTTGAATTCAAATTTTACATATAAACATACAAGTGTTATAAAACTTTTTATCCTTTTATAAACTATCCGATTCAACTCTAAAATAATTAAAATTTATGTAACTATTGAATACCGAAAACACCAAACACAGATGTATGTATTACTATTATTCTAGAAGTGACATTGATGCTAGCATTTCAAGTTCATATTAACTTATATTATGCTCTCTTATCTCATCCCAATCCCATCTATACAAAGTTGGCATGTGAGTGGGATATATAAACGAATGGTTGTCCATGAAGAGCAAACCCCAATTCTCTTCCACACATTGTGTACACTAATATTGCCTAGTGTTTTTATTTTGCTTGCAGAAAGTGAAAGTGCACTTCAACTCATCAGATAATGCACAATTAATAATATTTTGGTCAATCATAAAAAGGTATAGAGTTGAAGGAAAAAAAGGTTAGATTTTTCTTTTGATCGTTCAACTTTTTCAATTATATGGAAGTTTTTTTATTAAAGAGAAAAAAAAAAAAAGCCCCAATTTCCTGATAGAGCCAGAAATTTACCCTAGTAATCCTTGGAATTATGGATTTATAAAAACTATTTATTGAAGGAAAACATGTATGCTTTATGCTAATCCTGGTTTTTTTTTCCCCCATTGAATAAGTAATTCTTTCGTTGACGTACAATATTTAATGGAAATATCTTCCACTGATAGAAGAATTTATTGTTACTTCAGTTCTAATCCAACAGAAAATGAACCTGGGTGTTAATGATAATAAATATATCGATGAGAATAATGCCAATGGAAAGTTGTTAGAGAGTCCATTTGTGATCACAATTGGGTTGTTCTTGTTCTTGTTCATGTGGTTGGCTCATATATTAATTATGCCTCTTCCACATCAATTATTGCTTCTCCATTCCATTACAATAATTTTTTTCGGATGAAAATTTATATATATATATATATATATTTTTAACTGGACACAGCTTCAAAAATGTGAACCTTGCATTATTTATATCTGTGCCATAGGAAATTCTCTATTTTCTGGTTCTATATTAAAAATAACAGTTTGTATTATATTTTTTACTCTAAATTACTAATTCAATAAAATATTTTTATATTCATTTTAGAGTATAAAAAACTTGTCTTTTTTTTTTTTTTCAAAACTATGGGAGCCTCTTCAACCAAAACATTTAAAATTTTGAATATCCATGAAATGCGTGGACTGCCTTCTTTGTTTTAGGTTGAATGGAAATATTATTTGGACTGCTTAAGTGGGCTGGAGAAAAGTTTTATTTTTCTTTGGAGACCCATAAATAAACTAGGGTTCATATGATCCTCTTTGCAATAATGTGTGTATATATATTGGAAAAAAAACTTGAATTCAATAAGAGGTGTGAGAATGATAATCAAAACAGAAATATTTTAATTATTAACAAAAAAAAGTGTGTTGGTTAATTTATATGTAAATTTATCATAATAGTATATTATTTTTGGGAGATTGAACTTTAATTGATGTTTTTGTTATTCAAGCTGAACCCACTCAAATATTTCTGAATTGTTTCGAAATGGTGGAAACACAAAGAGATTAATTTTTTTATTCAGTGAGATTTATGTCCTATCTAATTACAGCCGTGTGATTTTTCTAAAATTTTATCATATGAGATTTTTGGGTATGAGAATCAAGTTGGGTTTTGCCAATACTCTTAACATATTAGGGGAGCCCTAGAATCCGAATGGGAAAGAATGAATAAAAATTTGAAAAAAGTGTTTGATTTTTTAAGGAATGGAAATATGAATGAGAATCAATATAATTTAGCATTTAATTTCTTTATGAAAAAAATGTTTTTTCTAATTATTGTTATATATAAAAATTAACATTATAATGATTTTTATATATTAAAAATTAATATTATATATTAATATCTTTAAAAATATTTTTTATGAAAATATTATTATAATTTTTAAAAAATAATTTACATGTTTAATTTATAAATTTTAAAAAATATATGTTAACATATAAATGTTTAACCAATTATATAATTAATTTGATTTAGAAGAATCAAAATTCGTTTTTTAAGAATATAGAGGAAAAGTAAATTTCCATTGATGGAGAAATCATATTTTCATAAAATTTAAAATAAAACACTAACCAATTATATAATTAATTTGATTTAGAAGAATCAAAATTCATTTTTTAAGAATACAAGAGGAATAGTAAGTTTCCACTTATGGAGGAATTATATTTCATACAATTCAAAATAAAACACTAATCTTGCATTTTGGTATGGATTCACACCAACTAAATAGAATGTTAGATATGAATAAACAAATGCTTGCAGCTGGCCTATTAGCTCAGTTGGTTAGAGCGTCGTGCTAATAACGCGAAGGTCGCAGGTTCGAAACCTGCATGGGCCAAGCTTCTCTTGATTTTAATTTTTTTATTTTTTGTAAATTATTGATCTGCATGGTCCAAGTTGTTTACCAATTGGTACAATCTGAAAGCAAAAAAAGGACAGTCAAAGAAGAAATGATGGGTTTAATTCAGATTGTGGACGAGAAATATCCAATTCATCTCAGCCACATTTAATCATGACTTCTATTTTGGGAACATTAACACCATTGGACATCATGAACCCAACTGAAAATAAAATATGTAACTTAATCCCATGATCAATCTGGTCCATTCTTTTATGCTTTTGTGTTTTTTTTTTTTTTTTCATCCAAATGTATATGACAATTTTTAATATTGTTGCTAAGCATTTGCATGTATTTAATTTTGAGTTTTGTATGGGAAATTGAATCTTTATTTCTATCAAAGAAAATGACCATGTAGGGCAAAGTAAAAAGGAAAATATAGATTAGGATTCAAGAGGATGTTGTGTCCTTCACAGGATAGCTTACATCCTTCTATATACATCAAAATAATTATACACACTAATTTCTCTACAATAATTGTGGGATCTAATTTCCTAAAATAATGAAAAACAATCGCTCAATCAAATCTCTATAATTTATTTATTTATTTATTTTAGTTCACTTCAACAGTTTTTGACCAAAAATTTGGCCAAAAATCACCCAAAACCAACAAAAAAAACCACAGAGAAAGAAGCTTCTAGCAGAAGAGGAAAAGAGAGGAAAAAGTTATTTGTTTTAATTTTTTTTCATCCAAATATCCTATATTATATTATATATATTATGCATATATGTGTGTATATATATATGACAACTTTTAATATTGTTGGTAAGCAGTTGCATGTATTTAATTTTGAGTTTTGTGTGGAAGTGAATGTCCTTCTCAATTGAATCTTTATATCTATCAAAGAAAATGACAATCTATATAAAACAAATAAAATTTTTCTTGTTAGTTAGATGTCCAACCTATCAACTAATCGAAGTTGATCCTGCTTAGGCACAGCATATCTTTATTATTAGCTCTGTATATTTGTATTCAATGACATATATGAAAAGACTTCTTCAAAATGATATGCAATCATATTTAGATGCACACAAAGTTCTGGCTCAGCACTTAAAAAATTATTTTTCACAAATATTTCATACACTATTTGCTCTAAAATTCACATCCATATAATTTTTGTAGATGTTTTAGTATCAATTAATATTTTTTTTTGTGAAATGATAAAAAAATGTATTTGTATAATTAATTAGTTGATCGATTCATGTCATAAGGTATTTTAAACACTCATTTTGTAATGAAATCACATTACACTCAATAGTTGGATATATGACACAATCTTATTTATGAAGTTATATCATGTTTATAAATATATGAACCTTATACAATGAGAGTAATTTGCCAAGAGAAAAATGATACCAAAAAATTATCCAATTGAAATTCAAAATTTTCTCTGATTATATATTTTAAATTCGAGTTATGGTATAAGACAACAAAAATTTTCAAAAATGAGCCACCTTCCTCCTCTCCCCTTCCAAAATCCTAATCCCTTTCAAAATCCCAAACCCTGTATCCACCTAAACACGTTGAACCCTACCTTTCAATTTGTTCCTTGTCTGCTCCTTGTAACCAAAATAAATCTCCCTCATATGTCAACCTTTTCATCAATAATCTGCCTCCTTCTTGGCTAACCTTTGGGCTCAGGAGAATGTTCGCTCGACACTGTTCAGTTCATAGAGCTTTTATCTCTCATAAGCTCAGCAAATCTGGAAAGCTGTATGGTTTTGTAACTGTGCTTGAGGATGGCAATATTGAAATCCTGATCATCTTGTTTAATGGAGTCTGGATCGGTAAGTACAGAATTTTTGTGGAGTTTGCCAAACATACAAGGCCTCCCTTGAAGAATGGAGATCCGATTATTAAACCTCATGTGAAAACTACGCATAAGGTGGGTCTTTCAAGCGTTAAAGATAATCGCTCTTATTTGGAAGCTACAAGAGGTTTTAAAGTTCATAAGGAGCTTAGAAATGTATCAGCCCAACTAATCTTTAATAATCTCAAGGAAAATGAGGAATGGCTTTCATGCAGCTTGGTCTGCTATTCTAGATCACTGATGTTACTAGAATCCCTTCTCAAGAAGATGGAAATTGATAAAATTAAGAGTTGTTTATGTAGACAAATGGGAGGTAATCTGTTCTTGATGACCTTCGGTTCTAAGATAGAAATGGAGCAATGGGCAAGTAATAACAATGAATGGCTTTTCTCTTGGGCTGAGTCGACTGAGCATTGGCATCCTACAGCGGTATGTATGAAAAGAATTGTTTGGTTAAGATGTGAAGGGGTGCCTCTTCATGCATGGAGTAAATCAGTGTTTGGTAATATTGGAAACTTATGGGGATCTTTCATCAGATTGGATGCTGTAACTGAGGATAAACGGTGCTTTGATGCTGGGCGAATTTTAATCTGCACTTCTATGCCTGAAGTTATTATTGGATCAATCAAGTTAAAAATTGATGGGAAAGACTTTCCAGTCCGTGTCATTGAAGAACCTTTTAATTCATCGTCTCTCTATGGTAATCAAACTCCAGTCCCTTGTAACCTTGGTCCTGTTCTATTCCATTGTAATGAGGGTGAGAATATACAATCTGAGCCTTCTTTTGTTAAGGACACAAGCTATGATGATAGTGTGGAGAATAATGGGGCGGTGTTTCATATCTCGAGAGAAATACAGCGATGTTTAGAGGTTCTGAGAGATCCAAACTTGCAAGCTTCTGGAAAGTCAAAAGTCGTGATAGACAGCATTAAATCCCCTTGTCCCCTCGTGCAACAAATGACAAACACATATGATTTTAATGCAGCTATCTTGCCTTTTAACAATTGTGATACAACCGTTTATTTGGAGACTCCGGATCTTAGGCCCAGCTCATCAGTTATGGCCCATCTTAACCAGGCTCTACCTATTGGTCCTAGTGAACCCATTGGTCCGTCTACTGGCCCTTTAGCTCCTTTAGCTTTGAACCTATATTTGTCTCTTCCTGTTGATAACCTAGATGGCCTTCTTCGACTTTCATATCCTAATGCTTTGTTGTCTAACCCTTCCAACTGTTTCTCCCCTTTACTTTCTTCTTCTCTGAACCCTATTCCCTCTTTTACAAACTCATATTCTTGTACCCTCTCTCTCCCTGAACCTTCTCGTAAAAAAAAGAAAAAAGCTAGATCTATGAAATCCCTTATCCATTCCAAATCTCTTCTTGCAAATTTTTCTAAATCCAGAAAGGTTAAATATAGGAAAAAGAGCTGCAGGGTCAAGCATGTGGTGATCGAAAGTGACAGGAGCCTCTCCACAAATTCATCTGTGGCTGGTGATTCGATCTCAGATGATGGGATAATTAATCAAAATAATCTCATTTGTGCTCAATATTCTGCCAATCAAGCAAAATCTACTGATGAGGCGTAGCTAACTTTGGATATGGGTGAAAAGCTTGGATTGGTGATTAGCGGAAACAAAGACACTATCATCCGAAAAGTTGATGAGATGGATGAAATTGATAAGAAGATATGGGATGAGCTTAATGATGGGCAAGCTGTTTAGTATCCCTCCTTTGTTTCTTCGATGGTGATTTTAGTTTTTTAATGAGTATAGCTTCTTGGAATGTCAGAGGTCTGTGCAGCTGTGCTAAGCGAAAAGCGGTAGCGAGATTAATTAGGAAAAGGTCTATTGGCATGATTTTACTTCAGGAAACTAAGATGCTCTCATTTGATTCAAAAGCCATTAATCAGATATAGGGTTCCTCTTCAGCTAATTTCGAGTTTTGTACGACTGCTGGTTCGTCAGGTGGTATTCTTATTTTTTGGAATCCCAATTTTTTTGTGGCTTCGGGAGTACACAAGGGCTCTTGCTGGTTGGCAATTGAAGGAACTCTTACTCAGAACCAGGTAATGTGTATCATTGTCAATGTCTATGCTCCAAATTCTATTTCTGAGCAAAATACATTATGGCTTGAACTGGAGAATTTTTTAATCCATTATTCCACTCTATCCTTAATTACAAGAGATTTTAACGCCACCTTATGTGACACTGATAGATGTTTTTCCTCTTCACTTCGTCCATCAAGGAAGTTTGAAGCATTTATTCGTAACTTACATTTGATTGATTTACCATTAATTGGTAAGAGTTTTACTTAGAGCAACTCTACCTCAATAAGCAGAATTGACAGATTCCTTATAAATACGGAGTGGGGCTCTTCTTACCCTATAACCAAGCAATGGTGCTTAACCAGAGGACTCTAATATCACTGTGCTCTCCTGCTCTCTATTTCTGAAGATAATTGGGGTCCTAAGCCTTTCAAATTCCTCGATTGTTGGTTACAAGCCCCTGACTTTCTTAAAATGGTGAAATTCTGATGGGAAAGTTTCTTAGTCTCATCTAATAGTACAGCCATCATTAAGAAATTAAAGATGCTGAAGATCAATTTGAAAAAGTGGAATAATGAAGTATTTGGGAATCTTGATGCTACTATTTCCAAATTAGAAGAAGACTTGGATAAAATTGATGTGGATTTAGAAGCTGCCAACTCTTCCAATCCTTTTCTCAGATCTGAACTATCAAAAAGGAGGGGTCTAATTTGGCGTCAATTGTGGTGTAAAGAAAGGCAAAAAGAAAGTCTCTGAAGGCAGAAGTCTCGTGCACAGTGGTTTAAATTGGGGGACCAAAATACAAAGTTCGTTCATCTCTCGACTTTAAACAGAGCTAGAAGAAATTTCATTGGTTGTTTATCTATTGATGACGGATTAGTCTCAGACCCTAAGGGTATCAGGAAGGTCATTTTGGATCATTACTCGACGGTATTATCTGAGGAACAGTTTGCTAGGACAAATCTCATCTCTGATAAATTTTTAAAACTCTCTGATCTAGATGTATTGTTACTAGAAGCCTCTTTCTCCCTTAATGAAGTTAAATCTGCTATTTGGTCCTATGATGGTGCCAAAGCTCCTAGCCCGGATGGTTTTAATCTTAAATTTTTTAAATCTGCCTGGGATGTTATATGCTTTGATATTATGGCTTTTGTTAATCACTTTTATGTTTCAGATTCACTCCCAGATGGCATCTCCTCTTCTTTTGTGATGCTAATTCCCAAAATAGTGGATGCTAGCTCAGTAGCTAACTACAGACCCATTAGCTTGATCGGAAGCTTATATAAAATTATCTCTAAGTTGCTTGCAAATAGGCTCAAAGTGGTTATCTCCAGCATAATTGGCCATCAGGAAAGCGCATTCTTGGCAGGTAAAAATATTCTAGACAGTGTCCTTGTGGCCAACGAGGTCATTCACTCTCTTCAGAAATCTTTAAGAGCTGGTGTTCTCTTTAAACTGGATTTTCATAAGGCGTTCGATTCTGTTAACTGGGGATATTTGGACTCGGTTACGGCACAGATGAATTTTGGTAGCAAATGGCGTCGATGGATTAGTAGTTGCCTATCCTCAGCTCGAGTTTCATTCCTCATCAATGGTTCACCAACTTCAAAAATCAAACTCCAGGGGTCTACTGCAGGGGGACCCCCTCTCCCCCTTTATGTTCATCATCGCAGCAGAAGGTTTATCCGTTATGGCCCAATCTGCTATGGAGTTTGGCTATCTCTCTGGCATCCCTACGTGTTATGGTTGTAGTACAATCTCGCTGTTACAATATGCTGATGATACTCTCCTCTTTTGTGCGCCGAACATGCAACAACTTATCAATGTTAGGAGAATACTTAAATGCTTTTTTTTAGTCTCAGGGTCAACTTCAACAAAAGTGCTTTGGTTGGCATTAATTTGGATAGGTCTTGGGTTGATATGGTCACCTCTTCTCTATGGTGCAAAGTGGTTTCTTTACCTGTTACCTACCTTGGTTTACCAATTGGTATAAATCCAAGTAAGAAGAAAGTATGGAACCGGTTTTAAACAAGATCAAGGGCAAATTGGTCTCTTGGAAAATAAAATTTTTGTCTTTCGGTGGGAGATTGACCTTGATAAAAAGCTATTTGAACAATTTGCCAATCTATTATCTATCACTCTTCAAGCTACCTAAACTAGTGGGGAAAAAGATTAATGTATTATTTCGAAATTTCTTCTGGGGTGGTTCGGATGTGTAAAAGAAGATGTATGCTGTAAAATGGGATCTCATTAAAATGCCGAAATTTTTTAGTGGGTTGGGTGTGGGCTGTCTGTTGGAGAAAAATAAAGCCCTGTTATTCAAATGGCTATGGAAAATCATGGATCATCAAGGCGACGATGCGCTTTGGAAAAATGTTGTTTCAGAAAAATATGCTTTGCAATTAGGTATGTTTCCACAATCATTGGTACCTCCATCTCATTTTTCTCCCATTTGGAAACAAATTTAGTCTACAATGGGTGAGAGGCCATTTTGTGATGGTGTTGCTTTTCTGTTAGGAAAGGGAAATAGAATTAGTTTTTGGCATGATATTTGGGCTATTGAAACACCTATTAAAGACATATTACCTCGTCTATTTCGTATCTCTCTTGATCAACCCTCCTTAGTTATGAATATGGGTTTTTGGGATGGTGTCCAATGGGTATGGAATCTGCGTTGGTCTCGTCAGTTGAGGGTTTTTGAAACTGATCAGCTCAACTCCCTTCTTGGTTTACTGAATAATCTTCATTTTAACCAAAAAAGTGATGATAGGCTTATTTGGAGGTTTGAACATAACGGCTCATATTCTGTTTCATCCGCCTCTTCAGCGACATATATTGGGTTAACACCTTCTCTTTCACTTTCGTTTAATGGCATTTGGAGTAGTTTGGTTCCGCCAAAGGTCGAGATTTTCGCTTAGTTAGCCCTTATGCAAAGATTAAACACTAAGGACTTGCTTTTGCGAAAGGGAATTATTGACTCCAGTAATTGTACATGTTCGTACTGTAATTCTGAGATTGAATCTGTTGACCATATTTTTGTTCTATACTCCCTGCCTTAGTCTATTTGGTGTGCTCTAGCTAGGTGGTGGGGCATTCAATGGGTATCTCTTGGTTCCTTGCGTAATCTTTTTTATCAATGGGAAGGCTTTGTGGTGGGCTCTTTTCAAAAGAAAGTCTGGATGATCATTTTTTTCTCTACCATATGGACTTTTTGGATTGAGAGGAATTTAATAGTGTTTAATGCGGGGTCCATTAATTCTGACAAAATCTTTTTCCTGATCATTCACAGGGCACATGTTTGGATTAAATCCTTAGATGATGAAGGTATTCTCCATTCTCAAGATCTATGGCTGGCGGTGGATGCCATTAGGAATTTCCGGTCTCATCCTAAACTAAGACATTTTATTTTTGGTTGGCGATCACCTTCTCCGGGGGAACTTAAATGGAATGTTGATGGGTCCTTCCTTGGCAAACCAAGGCCGGCTGGTGCAGGTGGGGTCCTCCGTGACCATCTTGGTTTGGTAAAATGCATCTTTTCTATCCCCTACGGGATTGTTAAGTCAAATTTGGCGGAGGTAATTGCTATTAGGAAAGCTCTCCAATTGTCATCCCTCATCCCAGAGCTTCAAAATCCCAATCATACGGTTGAATCGGACTCTTCTAATGTTGTAACTTGGCTTAATCAATGTAATAATTCTCATCCTTGGAAGATGCACAATGAATTTGTTTGATTGATAGTCTTAAAGAATCATTTCACATCATTACCTTCATCCATACATTTAGAGAAAACAACCACATAGCTGATTCTTTAGCTAAGCAAGGGACTCATAGGAACAGGGACTTTGTTGCTTAGCTTTAACTTTGATCTTCTCTGTCAGATAGTATTTGCGTTTTCAGATGTATGTCTTCCCTTTGGGTTGTTAGTTTCAAATGTACTCTTTCAGATTTTTTTCTTTCATTTTGGTTTGTTTTGTATTGTTCTTTCCAGGTTTTTTCATTTGTCTTGTTTTGGTTTTAGGTGTGGGTGTATGGGGTGAATTTGATGATTCGGGTTAGCTCCAAAACAAGATGGGTTTTTCCTGGTTCTTAATTTTCTATTAATATCTTTGCTTATAAAAAAAAAATTCGAGTTATGGTGTATGCAGTGATAATATTTTAATTGTTATAATTAATTTTCTCTTTTTCTCTCAACTTTCATTTCTTTTCTTTTCTAGCCGTTCATCTTCCTTAAGCAAAGAGTATTTTTGACTATCTTGGCCTAAAATCACCCCTCTACACATCTTTTTATCAATTTTTCTTTAAATAAGTGGTTATTCCATATAAATTTAGGTTTTATTTTATTTTTCGTGATTTCATCGTCTTGTTGCAGTGTTTGGTTGTCGTCGTCTTGTTACAACGTTTTATTTTCCATCTTGTTACGGTTTTTTTTTTTGTGTGGGCAATTCAGACATGCAAAGTATATTCGATCAGACAGAGACAAAGAATCAGATTACGGTTGTCAGTATGTTGCAGAACTGGAGTCATAAGTATTATAGTCATTATAGTATTATCAAATTTGTAGGCTTTGAGCCGATTTATTATGCTATTAACTTGGGTGTTGTTTCATCTTTTATGGTTTTTAGCAAATATATATTTGTGTTCATGTATTGGTAGTTTGAACCAATAGAATTATTTTTTTTTTCAAAAAAAAGACTTGTGTCGCTTTTATTAAAAAAAAAATTGAATATTATTAGTTTAGATTAAAAAAAAAATCCAATGCTCGCATAAAGTTTCCATTGGTAAAGCTAATAGTGATCAATAAACGAAAGAACATTCAAAACCACGTACAGTTTTCTCTACCATACACCAAGTTAACCAAAAAAAAAGAGAGTAATAATAATAATATGTTTAAATTCAATAAGAGAGAAAATTACATGTTGCTTTTTTGTTTCAAAAAATACATATATTTAAAAATAAAATCTGCAAAATCACAGCAACTTTTTTGTACTTATAATTTCTATTTTCATAGCCAAATTAAGCTGTTTAAACAAAGCTATATCTGTACGTAGGGGGTTTACATTTTCTTCATCAGAGTTGTAGCCTTATAGGGCATACCATGTGTAGCTAATTTGGACACACTTATTTTCATGAGGGTGACCAAAGTTTTTGGAGAGCCGGCTTTATATAAATCAAAGTATCAAAATCATCCAATGAGTTGCTTGCACAATGATTATTTTCTGCAAAAGGATTTTACAGTCATCTGCATATTTATATATATCCTTTTATTTTCTTTTTTATTTATGTTCTTCAATTTTATATATGTAGTTTTCATTGAAGCTCACTCCAACATACCCATATAGCCAAATCATCTTCTTATCTTATCTTCTATCTCCATTAAGAAAACTTGGCCTACTGAACCAAATCTGAGAGCAACTAATTGGAGATAAGAAGCTAGCAATCATGATCAAGGCCATTATTTTTGGGTAAGCGCGGGAGACATTTCAAGACTATCTCCCATATTGTCTAAGTTGAAGGAACAAGAGTGGGGGTCTTGTAGGTCCATAAATTGGGCCTTTGATGAGCTAAAACGAGCTAGCTTAAAAAGTAGGATTAGGTTTATATAGTGTCCATAAGCATTAGGGTTTTGGGTCAGCATCTAAGTGAAAACATTAATTTGATAAGATCAACTAATTAGGATTTTTTGTTCAAAAAAAAAAAAAAACTAATTAGGATTTGATTATCACTGAAAGAAAGTCCACACAAAACCAAAATTGCATTTCATTTCCATTCATCAAAGGGTTTCAAGTGAAAAGAAAGTACAAAGCAAAAAGACCTTTAACATATATAATATATATGGGGAAGGGTGGGCAAGAGAAGAGATAGGACTGATGGAAGAAGGATGGCCATGGAAGGTAACTTTTAAAATGCATGGTTGATAATAAAAGAAAGCAACAAAACATCAAACATGTATCTATCCAAGATTTATATGCAAATAGGCTAGAGGGGATGGAGATTTGATCTGAGGGTGTGCGAGTAACGACAACTTTTTTTTTTTTTCATTGGCCATTGTAATACTAATCCTTATAAGTGGCATAACAGGCCTAGTACATGTGGACACAGTCCAATCTGGCTTATGTGCCTTTCTCTTTGTAGGTCCTTCATGGACCTTAGATTTGAGGCATATTGTACACCAGGTGAAACGGGTTTTCCTCCTTTTCTACTATATGATATTTGTGGTCTCTAATTCAACTAACTGTTACGTTTTGCTCACAACGCGTCACGGTTAACAGTACATATAAATATTATATATTATATATTGTGAGTGAGAGTGTAGTTAAATGATAACTTCTCTTTAAATGTATTTTGAGGTGTATGGTTCGAATTATGCTGTTGTCGAGTTAAAAAGATAATACTGTCTCATATCATGCAGTCCATTAATATTTAAATTATATAACCTCCTTATTTATCAAAAAAATATTATATTTTTATTAATCAAATATAAACGGTTTTGCTTATATATATATATATCTTTTACCTTACTGGATAGACAGACATTAGACAGTCTTCTACTGAATTACTACTTCACTCTTCCACCACCTCATAAACATAACATAAACATCAAAATTAAAGTCTTATGCCCCCGAAGCCTGGCCTAGTGGCCAGGCTGTTGGGGGTTTGGCTGTGGGTCTCGGGTTCGAGACCCACGCCCTCCCCCTTCCCCAATTCCCCTAACTTTGGTCAAAAAAAAAAAATTAAAGTCTTATGGGGATTAGGGAATTGGTCCAGGGGGCCTAACAAAGCCAGTGGCCCATGTGAACTCTAAGAAAAATGGTAAAACCCTAAGTAAAGCTATAGCTATGCGTGAATGGTGAGTACCCCCACCTAATTAGACTAGAGCTAGAATAGAACAATAAGTCACACTCAAAAGGAGAAAGATTTTTAGCAGCGCATGGCCTTTGCAATAACGAGTTCCTTGACAATGTAAGATTGCTACAGACCTATACATGCATATATTTATATTACGAGAAAAAGACAGCAAAGGATAGACTTTGTTGATGCCAATTGAGGTGGTGGTGGTGTTTTTTTTTTTTTTTTTTTTTTTTTAAATGGTTGATGCATGCAAAGATTTTAAAAGGGTCCATATATTTAGATTCCTGAAATCGACTTGACGTTCTGATCATAATGCAACTGTCATCATCATCTCTAACTCAGGGGTTTGCCCTAGCAGTTCTTCAACAGGATGATACATATTTGCACGTCACGTGTGCACTTTTGGTTGGCCGTCGGCACGCACGTGTGTTTCACACCCACACAAGCGACCTCACTGTCCCCCTTCCAACACCAAGGAATGGTTAATGGACCAATTTATACCAATTTCAGCCTACATATCTTTAAAGAAGAAAGGCTGTTTACCATTACAATTATTCATGTTCGTTGAACAATCTTTCTTTTTTCTCTCTATTTGTGGGACTTAATGCCTTAGTCTAATTATTTTTTCTATCCTTTTTTTACATATAAATAAATGATCTATCATATCTGGAACTCTTGATAATGTTGACATATCATGAAAGAAAAACATTGTTACATTAATGTATTAATGTATGTGGCATGACAGAAGTTTTTGGTTTATTGTCATCTTTAAATGTATGCTACCTGAGTTATGTGCAAATCATTTATTGATGTCTTTTTTTTTATTATTATTATTATCATTAATCGTGAGGTTGAATAATTTGAACACTGACAATCTAAACAATATAGAAGATAATGTTTTACTTTTAAAAGGGTAAACAATTAATTTTGTGAATTTATTGGTAGGTTTAAACTTATCTTAACTTATTATTATTAATTATTTGCATTATTTCATTCTATAGTGTGATGTAAATATCCCTTGCAACTTCAGCTTTCATAATTCTAGTTGTTAATGTCAAATTCCACTTTTCTTTTCATTTTTTACCTTTAGAACAAGCACTATAAGGTGGTACTGATAAGGACATTGGAAAAAAATAAAGAAAGCACTTGAATTCCAACAACAACAAAGAAAGAAAATCATGCAATAGAATTTGTCTTTTCCCCACATATCGTGCAAGCACTAATATCTAAAACTTAGAGCCAATGAACAAGCATCCGTTTGGAATGGTAAATTTGGAGTTTGTTTGTGTTCTTAAAAGACTCAAACTTAAAAAAATAAAAATAAAAATTTATATGAGAGTGATATAATGGTTAATTTTTAAGGGTCTGATTACCCTTAGTCAAGCAAGACACTTAGGTTCAGGTACTTTCACCAGTAATTGGGAACTGCAGTAAGTATATATACGTTAAGGCCGACCAACTTCTAAAAAAAACAGAAGTTTAAGTTGACTCCATTGATGCATTAATGACCCATTTAAAAGGTAAAAGCACTAGATTACCCATATACAAATACAAAACCACTTTGAATAATACAGATTGCAATTGAGAATCAGTTTCCCTTTGGACGGATCCAGTTACCATTCGGGAGCCAAAGTAAAATTTGAATTCTACCAATGTTAATTTATAAAATTAAATTTTATTTTTTAAAAAAATATTTTTATTATGTGGTCCATTATTTAAATTTTCTAATCTAATTTTTAATTAAAAAATAAGAAAAAGTGCAAGTAGATTATATTAGTGGGAGGGCATGAACTTGATTTATGCTGGTTAAGATTTGTTAGAAAGAATAAGGGGTAATTTTCACTCACGGTACTCAAATTTTAGTCAATATTTCATTATGGTACTTACATTTCAAAATGTATCGGTAAAACCGTCTGACATTTGATTCAATTTCCAACAAAGTGTCCAGAAAGCTTTTATGCCCTAAGATGCTGATGTGGTGATGAGGTGTTCGCTGATGTGGCTGGAAATCGACATGTTGGACCAATAATGTGTCAAATGTCAGTGCCACGTCATCAATTGCCACATTATCACTATTTTTTTTTCCCACTTCCCCCCATCTGTCTCTCTCTCCTCTTTTTTCTCTTTCTCTCTCTACCATTTTCAAACCCAGCTCTTTATTCTTCTTCTTTATGATTAATAGAAATCCATATGCAAAAATAAACTCAATTCCAACTTACAATAACGTTTGAAATCCAATCTAAATCAAACTCCTCACAAAACCAATTTCTTAACTTACTACCATTATCACTCTAGCCATCCATATCATCACCAAATGCACTGCTACAATTAAAAATTCTTTTTTTTTTTTATGAAAAATTCAAACGCCCAAAAATTTTTTTTAATACAAATGTAGATCTGATTTCATACCCATATATATACCTTGAGTGGTAACAATGGTTTTTTTTTTTTTTAAATTCAAACGCCCAATTTTTTTTTTAATACATATATGATTTCAATAGCAAAAAAATCAAAGGAGGTGATCTTCACCAACGCCCACCTCTAAATTCTTCACCAATGCTACTCCACCACTGCCGCATTCACCATTTTCTGTGATGCTATTTTTGAAATGAGGACAACGGCGATGATGGTGAAGAGAGGGGTGAGAAGGGCAAAGGACGAGAAGGCATGCTATTTTGGGTTAGATTTTACTATTACAGTGAAATATGTTTTTTTTTTAAATGTGTATCTTATGGTATATCTGGTTTGCCAGAAATCAAGTTGTGCATGGTTCGGAGTTGGTGCAAGTTGTTGAGATTGGTCGTCGAGCTGAGATTGGTCTCCACCATATGGCTTCTTCAAGCTTAGTGAAACTTGGTTTGGGCGTGGTTATCAGAGATGCAACTGGTGATGTTCTACTCCAGGAAAGGGGTCCATCGGGTTTTGATAGTGAAGTGGCAAAAGTTTATGCCATTTGTTATGGGATCGGACTTACTAAAGATGCAGGTTTTCGCAAATTGGTGGCGGAGTCTGATTATGCTGTGGCTATTTTTTCTATTCAATTGGGTTCTTCTGGTTTATCTAGCATAATAGGCATCTAGCTTAGCTTCTGGGCAGGTTCTTTTAGAAGAAGCACCTCTTGTTGTGTTAAGCTTTGTTCTAGCTGACAGTCTTATTTTTTCTTGATGAATCTTCTTTTCTCTCAAAAAAAAAAGTGTTATGAATGGATTTTGGATTTGATTGTTGTTTGATTGATTAAATGTATATTTGATTTTAATTTTCAGGGTTTTTTTGGTTAAAATGGAGTGTTTGGATGATGGAAACATGAAGGAAAGAACGAGAAAGTAAAAGAAACTAAAGAAAGTTAAAAAAAAAAAAGAAAAAATAATTTCAATCTATTAGACGAGAAATAGAGACAAATTTGATTGTTGTTTGCATCTGGATTTCTATTAATCGTAAAGAAGAAGAATAAAGAGCTGGGTTTGAAAACGGTGGAGAGAGAAATAGAAAAAAAAGGAGAGAGAAACGGGGAAGTGGGAAAAATAAAAAATAGTGATGATGTGGCATTTGATGATGTGGCGACTGATGATGTGGCACTGATATCTGACAGATTGTTGGTCCAGCATGTCAATTTCTAGCCACATCAGGGAACACCTCATCACCACATCAGCATCTTAGGGCATAAAAGCTTTATGGACACTTTGTTGGAAATTGAATCAAATGTCAGACGATTTATCGATACATTTTGAAATGTAGATACCGTGATGAAACATTGATTAAAACCTGGATACCGTGAGTGAAAATTACCCAAAGAATAAGCCACTAGCTAGATTATAGTGGCAAATAAATAAGCAAGTGATATTTATCTGAGGTTCCAAATAATTAAAGAGTGACTTGGAAGCTCTCAAAAGAAGGGTTAGGATCTATCTCAAATCTATACCAAATTCTCCAACTCCAATAATGATGGATGATGATAAATAAGCAAAGGTAAAATTGTAGTACATGTCCATATAGACCCATAACCAACACCCACTCAAAAGCCAATCCCACTAAAACAGACTACAACACTAAGAATCCAAGGATGCACAGCACCTTGCCCCCCACCATCCCCAACAAAAACTTCTGGTTTTCACAGTATGAGAAGGATAAAAAAAGCATGTTTTCCCTTGTGCCCCACTTCTCTTCTACAAACTATAAAGCACAAAATTCACATCAATTTGTGGGTCTATCCCAAAAAAATAAATAAATAAATAAACACTCTTCTCATCATGTAATATCAGAGACAGTGCAATAACAATTGATTATTATTCTTATAAAAGCCAACCTTCCCACCACTCTCAATCATTTCAAAGCCATTCCTTCTACAACCTCACAACATAACACCATTAACAATATTATAAAGTTATTGTTAATATTAATATAGGCTTAGCCCCTCCATTTTTACACTCCCTTCTTCTCATACTTTCTGTTCCAACATATCTATTTATGTAAAGAGAGAGACCTTTCACAGTACTACTACTTGTGCCATAACTTCCAAAACAGAACTTACACACACCACAAAAACAGAAACTTTTTAGGTTTCAAACATGTCCATTGCAGGACTCTCAGACAATTCCAAACTTTACAAGAAATCGTGTCATCGCAGGAATGATTCTGATGAGCTTGATGTGTTTGAGGCAGCAAGGTACTTCTCAGGATATAATGAAGCTTCAGGATATAATGTTTCTGCAACAACTTATGCACAGAAAATCCTGAGAGAAGATCACAGACATCCCTGGAGAGGAGGAAGAATGAGCTTAGACGTACCTATGAGAAATCCACTACCTCAACAGTCTCATTCTCATCATACAGTGGAAAAGCAAATCCTGAAAGAGAAGAAATACAAGCAACCCAGCTCCCCAGGTGGCAGGCTAGCTAGTTTCTTGAATTCTCTCTTCAATCAAACAAGCTCTAAAAAGAAGAAATCGAAATCTGCTACACAGTCAATGAAAGATGATGACGAAAGCCCTGGTGGAAGAAGGAAAAGGAGGAGCAGCATTAGTCATTTTAGAAGCTCGAGCACTGCTGATACAAAATCTTTATATTCTTCTTCAAGTTCTGGTTTTAGAACACCCCCTCCATATGCACACACACCCACAAAGAACTACAAGGATTTCAGAAGCTACTCTGATCACAAACAAGTAATTTCTTTGTCAAAGCAAAACGGGAATGCGAAATCCACATTGGATGAAAAAAAGAACACAGATTTATCTTGGCTTGATGAGAAACTTAAGACCAGTAGTGATGGATTATCTGAGAAAATCAACAACCTCAGCACTCATCGATATTTAGACAAAGATAGGATCTGGGTTGATCAGTATCCATCAGAAGAGCAAGAATTTAGAAAGTTCAGTGGGGCAGATGATGGAGCTGAGAGCGATTCAAGTTCTGATTTGTTCGAGTTACAAAACTATGACTTGGGTATCTATTCCAGTGGCCTGCCTGTTTATGAAACAACACATATGGACAGTGTGAAAAGGGGAGCACCAATTTCCAATGCTACTCTCTGAAAGAATTTAATGTACATTTTATTTTTTTTATGGGATCAATCTTTGTTGTTGATTGTTACTGTTAGAAGAATATTGATGTCCTAGATTTTGCAATTTTTTTGTTTTTTTCCCTATTGCTATCTGCTTTCCATTCTGTTTCTCTGTATGTACAGTGTGTAATGTTTCTCTGTGTTTCTGTGCTTTTTCTTCCTTCTTCTTCTTGGGGTTGGATTGCAAGAACAGTAAAAGACTACCATTGGAGATAATGTGTTGCTTAGATTGTGGCATGATTAGTGGTTTTTCACTAAATTGATACTATATATATATATATACACACACAAAGCATTATCAACCCATGTGGATTGTGGACAACTTTTGATCTTTTGACTTTGGACATGAAGAACATTAATAATATATATATAGACTTTACATTTAATCTATGCATTGATTGCATTGCATGTATGACATGGTCATAATTAAACCATCCAACCTTAAACTTAATCACATGAAGGTTTTTTTTTTTTTCCTTGTTAATTAAGCTTAGGATTTAGGCATGAAGCATATTAATTAGATTCATTATCGATCTTATATGAAGTAGAAGGAGATGATGGGAACAAAAAAATGTTGGTTGATTTGAAGATTTAGGAGTATCAAAAGTTGTGCTGTACGGAAATGATATCTACTTGCACTTTCTATTAGCAAAACTTAATAATAATTATAATAATATTTTTTTGGTGTTAACCACCGATATCCAGAATTTATTAGACTCTAACTAATTCGTTTCAAGCCGAACAGCTCCCAATATTTGATACAATAAGGTGATGCACTCCTGTCTAATCACATGATCAACATATGTAGAAAAGTATGTAGGTGCAATCCTATTTTTGCAGCATTAGTGATCAGAATCAAGACAAACATTGTTAGGCCCATTCAAGATTACAATATTAGTTTTGGATTAAACAATAATCTCAACTTTTTGAAGCAACATTATCTGATTAGTGCAACGCAATAAAGGAGAAGGAATGCTATGTGGTGATAAAATCATGAAAATATATATGGATCATTTCCTAAACAAATTGCATAGCCCTCAACTTTTCCTACAGCACCCTATTTAAAAGAAAAAGAAAAACAAAAGAAAGTCTATATTATTCACAAATTCACTTAGAAGATATAATACATTCGAAATAGACAAAAATTTTCCGACAGCTAGAGCTTGCAGAAAGTTGACATCTTTAATTCCAGTACTTTTGGATAACATGTATGATCTGTGTGATTAACTTCGTTATGTTTCAAGACAACATATGCAATGTGAACCAATCCATTTTCGAAAATTTTTGTAAGGTCTTGGAGAAGGAAAGGTCTCTGTCTACAACCTACAATAGTAACAACACATGGAGTGATGGATTGCCTACCATGCATTGACAAATTATAAAAGATTAAAACTAAACCATGCATTATATATATATATATATATATTGCCAAATGTGGAGACTGGGATTCAGTGCACACGTGAGCACACACTTGCATACATGTATGTAGAAAGCTTAAGAGTTTGTAGCTAATTAAAGAGTGTGTAGTGTGATCATGAATACTAAGTATAGGCTTTAGAAAGAATGATGCACAAAGCACCAAAAAGGCTCATAAGAAGGCATGATACCAGCAAATGATGCATAGGGCACCAAAGGGTAGTGTTAAAAGCATGGAGCAAGTGGGTGGCGGGCCCAAACAGACATGGCTCTTTATTCAAAAGGAGATGTCGTTAGTAGTTTGATAAAACACATATACAGATAGTGATGATAAGCTTTCTTCAGAAATAATTACATAGACACATACATATAGGACTCTAAGTCTAGGCATGTTTCGAAGAAGATAATATGAGCTGGGTGAGGGACAAAACCAACAAAATCAAAGGGGACTGCACGATGGATATGGAGAAAAGCAGGCTGCTGAATCTACTTCTGTAGTAATACAAATTTTCAGTAAAATATACCCATCATTCTAAATCAAATATAGAGTTTAAATTTCTTTTCTAAATATTAAAGACCACAAATCTGGAGACCACCCTGGAATATAGTGATTCAACAGGGACAAAATGTAACCAGAGCTGCACAGAATAGACATTCAATCTACAGATGCATGTAATGAGGGTGACATTATGTATACATTGTTTGACATGACAAAAGCTTGAGAACCGCCTGGTGCCATATATATTAAGGTCTAATTAAGGAGATATCAGAAATCACCTTTACTGCAAAATATACATTAACTTGCACCACATCCAGCAAACCAGAAATGAAACTAATGTCAAAGATAACAGAATTTCCTTATCATTTTTTTCCCAAGAGAGATGTTTATAGCCTATGATAACTGATGAATTAATCAGTATAATTCTGCATATTATAGCAACTTTCCAGATTCTACTATAAAGAAATATTATGGAAGCTTAATTGGACCTGCACTATTAACTATTATTGGAAAAAAAATCTACCACCAATCTATACATATATATCATCATCAGAGCACCATTAGCATTGAAAACATATAATTGATCTTTACATTGAAGCGTCCAATTAACTGAAAAATCCAGGGTTAGCTTTCAATCTTCAGGAACTTGAAGAGTGCAATTTATAAAATTAGTAAATATTTACCATGTTATATAAGCAAGTGCTGAAGCATATTGAAATGGCAATTCAAGCTGTGACAGTGTCTAACAAAAAGTTGAATCCCATTAATTAAAGGAGAACGATACGTATCGCTCCCTGCGATAGTACGGGCCACGTGAAGACAAAATAACATTAGCGTAATTCTGATATTGCCTCCAATATTAATTAATATTTATTTTTTAAATTTTTTTGAATATTTTTGAATCTAAAATCTAAGGTGCATACGGGTGAACCCGTCGTGTGAAGATTTAAACTGTAAGTAAATTTTTTATTATTTATTATTTTTTTAATAATGTAATTATAAAAAAAAGAAAAGTAAAAGGATAAATATCATGAATAGTGATATCACTATAGATGTAGATGTTGCTACTCGCGACAACTATTATTTCCCTTAATTAAATATATTTGTGCAAGCAATGAGAGTACAATCACTGACCTCTAATGGGCTACAAAATTTGGGCTTGGGTGTCTCGTTTTGGACAATGAGAAACTGAGCAAAACTGAGTACGAATATGATTGGGACTAAAATTAAAAAACTTTCAGAAGTGGGTTGACAGGCACTTGCTTGCAGGTTTTATCTTTTGCTTTTAGCATTTGTTTTGTAATATTTGAACCCATCTGAGGACTGATGCCTATCTTTACAGTATCATCAGACTAGCACATTTGAGGACTGATGCCTATCTTTACAGTATCATCAGACTAGCACATTTGTTGTCTCCCAATTCAATGTTTTGAGTTTATTGGAAAAATTGTTAAAAAAAAAAAAAAAAGTTTATTGGAGAATTTGAAAACATTTTAATGAATTCTTATGAATGAATTTAAAATAGAATGGTTGTATTTAGTTAGGAGCTTGGATATTGCTAATTGATACATATATAGCTTCTAATTATATTTAAGAACTAGATTTCGGTTTTAGAATATAAATTCAAAACCTTCATATTCGAAAATCTAAATTTAAGACACTCAATTGAATTCGTCTACACAACCACTTTAAAATATAAAGAAGATAGTTAGAATTGAGATATTATTATAAAATATTTTTTCTACAATAAGGTTGATGAAGGGTGATTCGATATCAAAATTTTCTATTATGCCTATAAGAACTTGACAGTTAGGCCAAGGCAACACAGTCTAGCATAAAATCTTTAGAATAATCAAATAAAAAATATATATATATATATTATCTACACATAAAGTAAGCTACTACTTCACTACATACACAAATATTGAATTATTATAAAACTTATTCATTCTTTTTAGTTTTTATTTTATTTTTATTTGTTTAGTGTTGTGAATATTTCAAAAGCATCCCATTTCAAGAGCATCCCACATTGCTAAATTATAAACTAGTTTTATGGTTTATTAACATAATCAAGTTATTAAGCTAGCTAAGGACTAGAGAAATACTCTCCCCCTTGCGCGCGAGATATATATGAAGCCTGATCCAAGATCAATTTTACCACTTCATTTTTATTTTATTATCATATAGATTTAAACCCTTAACTTCAGAACTCAATTTTTCAGTTACCTGTGTATTTAATGTCTGCAGTCAACTACTTTAATTTCTTTACGGCCATGTTTTTAATCTTAATTATTTTGGTGATTAATGGTTGTCTTTTCAAAATTCAAAACAAAATCGTTGGTGAGTTAATTACATATTAATGACACTTAATTTTGCAAGATTCTGTCTCCCATAATAAAAGACTACATTCTGGAAGGGTTTGTTTAATCCTGAAGGATACATAACAAAAATCCTTAAGGACAATGTTGCTTCTCTGCACAACTCAGGCCCCTGTCTTCTTTTCTACCTTATTTTTTCTAACAATCTTAAGGTTTTTTAGGTACCTCTGCTCTCACAACTCCGACCCCTGCCTTCTTTTCTACCTTATTTTTCCTAACATTTAGTTCAAGAGGGGAGTTTTATTTTGCGGTGATCATGAATTGAACCATAAATTTTTAGTACCATGAAAAAAATATATTTACCATTTGACACCACGAAAATTTTTCTAGAACTTCTTCAACTTGTATTTTTAATTTTAGATTGCACCCAATTTACAAAGGACGTCTCAATAACTTTTAGATCCATCACTAAATTATACTTTTCACAAAATTAGGCGATCACTGATTTTTTTGTTGTCTATTTTGTCGTTGTTATTATTATTGTTGATGGTCACTGTGTTGGTGAGTTTTCATCAAGAGGTGGTGGTTGGGAGATGGGTAGATCGTGTTTGTGGAGATGGTGACCGTGGTGTAGGTGAAAGAAAGATAAAGTTTAGGGATTTTAAAATATTTTTTTAGTTCCATGAAACATCATTTTAGTCCCTCGACTGTTATATTACACTTTATTTAAGGTCAATTCTACAAGTTCTAAGGATATTTTAAAATTATATATGATAATAGATACTTTTACTTTGTTGTCTTTGGACCAGCAGATTAATTTTAAAAGAAGAAAAAATAGTAGACGGTAATAAATTAAGAAAGAATTCCTAAATAAGTCATTCTACAATACAAACATATTCATCTATACAAATGCAACGGAACGAAAGACCAAGGAAAGAAAGAAGAATACACCATTAGAACCATTAGATTACTAATTTAATTACAACCATTGATATATTTTATAGGTATTGGTATATAAAAATGATCAATGGTTATAATAAAATAAAAATAAATTTAACGGCTCTAATTTTATTTGCATAAATACAAACCTTTGTACCATAACAAAAGTTTAAATTTTATTATTTGTAAAAATAAAATAATAAATAAGGAAAAAATTGGTATTAACAGACGGTACTGTTATTTTTTACCTCCAATTTCATGGACCAATAAAACCATTAGAAAAATTATGATGTAGCATCTACGAGTTTTCGTAGTCTAAGCTACATTTATTATTGTCTAATATAAATAAGGATAGTGATAGACTTCGCTTGCCATTTGTTTAGTAATATAAAAAAAGTTATATAATTGTTCAAGAACATTTATTTTAATTGGACAATTAATTAAATTGATAGAATTTAAAAATCTAATAGAAGAAACTAATGAACCCGTCATACTATAATTAAAACACCTATTGTTTGTAATTTTTTTTTTTTGAATGAAGCTAGAAGAAACTTTCAGAAGTGCACCCAAGCATCCCAGCTATGCTGGCATCCTCTTAGCACTATGCATCACTAAGAATCCCCTAAGAAAATATTATTAAAAAATAAGGAGAATACAAGAAATAGACTAATATCCAGAGAATCTAAAATTCTCTTTGCCTTGGCCATCAAAATTGACCAAAGAAACACAAAAATAAGGCGCATGAGACCACCACATAGGATCGTCAAAAGAAGAAGCTTGTCGAGCTAGACTATCCGCAACCTTATTTCCTTCCCTATAAATATGAGTGACCACCAGCTGCATTTTATCCACAAGGGAAAGGCAACGAGCCCAGTCTGGAAGAATTCTCCAAGGAACATTGCGACTTCTGCTGCGGAACAAGGAAACCACATATAAAGAATCTGTCTCAAGCCATAGATGTAACCAACCATGTTGAACAGCTTTATCAATGGCGTGAATGGCAACTGTAATTTCAACAATAAAAGCATAAGATGAACCAAAGGGATAAGTAAAACATCCTTTAACAAAACCTCTATTATTCCGAAATATTCCACCTGCACCCGTAACACCTGGTGAGTCCAGGGCAGACCCATCCACGTTTACCTTCAACCAATTAACTGGCAGAGGATGCCAAATGACAGAGATGATAGCAGGAGTTTTGCGGGGACGCAAAACAATATTAAAATGACGCAGAAGAAGAAGATCAGTCTAAGATTTTGAAGTGCCAATTTGAAAAACATCACATTCTTTTACTGCCTTGAAGATAAATTAAAGGGAACTAAAGATAGAAACTCTGACATTATCAAAAGTAAGTTGATTAAGAGCATGCCAAATTACCCTAAGAGTAGCTAAAAAAGCCGAAATGAGAAGAGGGCGAATCTGCAAGCTAAACTGCAGATTAATGAGCTTATCTAAAAGATCAACAAGCGTGTGAACAATAGGAAAAATGAAACCAAAAGCGTCTCCAATTACCATCCATAAAGAACGGGCGTAAGGACATTCCAAAAAGAGATGGTTTGAAGATTCATAATTTTGGAAGCACAAACAGTAACAAGAGGTAATAAACATACCTTTAGCACGAAGTTGGTCATCACAGGAAATTCGATTATGACATATTTTCCAACAAAGAACAAATCTGGAAGGGAGAATATAAGGCTTCCAAATATGCTTAGCCCAAGAACGAATAGGATACTGCAAACGAAGATGGTCATAAGCCAAACGAGAAGTGATTGTACCATGAGAAGCCATGGTCCAAATTAATATATCCGAAGACTGAAAAGGGCAAAGCTGTCGAATTTCATCAACCAATAAAGGAAAAGCCAAAGCAAAGAAAGAAGGAAAGTGCCAATTATTGTCTATGTAAAAATTTGAGACAATATCCAATAGGAATCGGCGTCTATGAAGAGGGATATTCAGCTTAGAAGCAAGAGCATCACCTAACCAGTTGTCATGCCAAAAGCTGAGATTAGAATTCTCACCAATGAGCCAAAGAGATTCATTACGGAATTTATGAAAAGTAGACTTAATGGAAAACCACACTGAAGAAGTAACAAGTCTTGGGAGCTTCATAGCATTAAGGTATCGAGCTCTCAAAAATAAGAAAACAAAAGAGTTCTCCGCCATTAAAGAATTAGAAAGCTTATATAACAAAGCTGAATTCAAAACTTTGAGATTCTTCAAGCCTAGACCTCCATCATCCTTGGGAGAACAATAAAGATTCCAAGATACAATGATAACCTTCTTCTTAGAAGAAGAACCAGTCCAAATAAAATTCTTTATGAAATTTTCCATCCTTGAAATAAGCTTGAATGGCCAACGATAAACCATAAAGCTATGTATAAAAGAGCTTTGGATCACTAAGTTGATTAAGTAACAACGGCCCGCCATGGACAACAAAGAGCCTTTCCAACCTTCCAGTTTACTTAGTATTTTATCAGCAATACTTTGAAGGTGATTGCTTTAAGGAGCACCCTTGAAAAGAGGGACCCCTAAATAATTGAAAGGAAGAGAACCCAGCTTCATACCTGAAAACTGAAGTAGATGAGAAATTCTCCTATAACCAATAGGATTGCCGAACAAAATTTGAGACTTATCCCAATTGACAAGTTGACCTAATATAGCTCCATAAATATAAAAAATATGGGCAATAATTTTTAAATTGGAGATAGAAGCCTTCCCAAAAATAAGAACATCTCAGCATAAAGAAAGTGGGAAGGAACTTCGATTCCATAACCTGCATACATAGTATGAAATTGACCCAAATCAACATGATGAGAGATCCAGCGGCTGAGAAAATCTTCCCCAATACAAAACAACAGAGGAGAAAAGGGGTTACCCTGTTGAACTCTACGAGTATAACGAAAATAACCTTTAGGAGATCCATTTAAAATAATAGAGAGTTTAGCCGAGTGAAAAATGGAGGCTATCCAATTAATGAACGTGTCAGCGAAGCCAAAACCTCGAAGAATCTCAAGAATGAAGGTCCAGCTTATAGTATCAAAGGCTTTTCGAATATCTATTTTAACAGCCATATGTTTGGATTTATCTAAAATGTTAACACATTCCAAAGCTGCCACAATACAATGCTCAATATGTCTACCCTTAATAAATCCAAATTGCTGCAGAGAAATAATTCTTGAAAGCATAGTAGAAAGTCGATCTGCAATAAGCTTGGTGATCACCTTGAAAATAAAGTTACTGAGAGCAATTGGCCGAAAGCTTCCAATGTCAATAGCATCAAGAACCTTAGGAATAAGGATTATGTGACTAGAATTGAAACCTGGTTCCATATTACCAGTAGTAAAAAAATACTTAACTGCTGCACAAACATCGGCGCCAATAATGCCCCAACATTGAGTGAAAAAAGACCCAGTAAAACCATCTGGGTCGGGTGCACTAGAACCATCTATACTAAAAACAGTAGATTTAATCTCAACATCAGAAGGAAGATGAATAAGAGCTGCATTATCTTCAGCAAAAACTGATGATGGAATAATCCGATGAATGAGAGAAGAATCAACTTCTGAGAGAGCCGAACTGCCAAAAAGATTTTTATAAAAATCAATAACCAGATTATCAATGAGATTAGGATCACTGTATATGACATCATTCACTTTGAGATATCGAATATGAGCTCTAGCACCCCGATGAGCAACTATAGCTTGATAAAAGGCAGTATTACGATCCCCATTATGAAGCCAATTAACTCGGCTCAATTCTTGAAAAAAAGCCTCCTGTTGAACAAGACTTTACTCTAAAGCCACATGAGAATCTAATTCAGCTCGATAAAGCTCTGCAGTTATACCCGAATCATCAATTTGATTTTGAATATCAAGAAGAGCTTGAGAATCATGCTTGATATGCCGGTCAAGATGCCCAAAAATTGAGAAATTCCAAATACGAAGCGCTGAACGTAAAAGTTTAAGTTTAGACATCAGTTTACGCATGGGAGAGCCATGAACCACAAAAGAACTCCATTCAGAATAACGAAATCAGTAAATTAAGGATGAGAGATCCATATTGTTTGAAACCTAAAAGGACTTGGACCAGCAAAAGATTAAAACAATGCAAAAGAATTGGATTGTGGTCAGAATATTGCCGAGCAAGAGCCAGGCATTTAATACTAGACCAATTATGAAAGCAACTCCTAGAGCACAGAACTCTGTCTAAGCATTCTTCAACATGAGCAGATCCAGAGCGGCCATTAGACCAAGTATAATATGCCTCTATATTGTCAAGACAAGAGAGAGCACAATCATCAATCATAGAGGAGAAATCTCGAGATGAGATAATAGGAGGGGGTCTGCCAGTCTTCTCATGGGATCCAAGACAAGCGTTGAAGTCTCCCAGGACAAACCAAGCAGAAGGAATAACAGAATAGAGGTGGCGAAGCTCATCCCAAAGCAGACGTCGGTGATGACCAGAGGTACTAGCGTAAACCACCGTAATATAATTGTCAACAGAATCAATAACAGAATGAAAAGTAACTTGATGTTCACTCAAAAGAAGAATATTGAAAGTAATAGTGTCTCGAGAAAAAATCCAAAGTGAATGATTACTGTTACTGCCCAAAAATTGTAAAGCAAAATGATGCCAAAACAAAGAAGGAATAGCATCCAGCTGAACCATCGGTTCAGCAATACAAAGAAAATCTGGAATCTGAGAGCGATATAAGTTATGAATCCGACGCAAAGTAGTAGCATTTCCTGCGCCGCGACAATTCCAGAACAACAGCTTCATGAGGAAGTGTGTGGTTGGTTTCGAGTCCATGACTTTGAAAGAACTGGCTTATATTTGGACCTAGCTTATTTTTGACTTCTGGTTACCGTCATCCATTTATCATCGTCAATCTGTTCAGCTTCATCTGCCCAAGATACCGATTTTTGTTTAGGAAAGCCAACAATGTTATCTAATTCCTGATCCTCGTCAATTCTAGAATTATCCTCGTCAAATCTAGCATTATCCTCTCGACATCATTTTCATTCAATTCAGCAGAATGAATTTTCTCAATTTGGTGATTTGATGAAGAATCAACTGTATCAGTAGGCGGATGACCTGTGTCAAGGTCATTGTGCTGAATTAGAATAAAGTCCGAAGAAACAATAAAATCTTCCAGTTGCTGGATTGGTTCAGTCGAAGTTGAAACCAAATTAATGATAGCATCTGTGGAGTGTTTTTCCATTATGTCTGCCAGAGGAACAAATGCATTTTGAATCGGTACAATAGAAGAATCTGTTTTGGGAGCAGGCTTCTTAGAAGGAGGGACATGCTTATGTAGCCTGCAATCAGAGGGAAGATGGCCAATACTACAACAAAAAGTGCAAAAAGCAGGAAGGATTTCAAAAACCACCTCAAAAAAGAAACTTTTTCCAAGATGTTCCACCAAAATCTCATTAGGAAGTTTATGTGAGATGTCGATCTCCACTAGAATCTAGGCATAATGACCGAACTCCCCTTCCAAAGTAGCTCGGTCAATTTTAATTGGAATGCCAACATATTTAGCTATTTCAAATAAAATTTGGGGATGCTAATATTCCCAAGGAAGATGATGAAGCCTGATCCAAACCTGAGTATTTGTAGTTTTTTATTCAAGAGGGTCAAAATTAGGGGTCCAGAGTTGTAAACGCAAGACACCCGGTTTAAAAGACAAAGAGCCTCAACTCCAAATACGTTTTTTGTCTTCTGCAGATTGCAACTGGATTTGGTAAAAACCCCGTCCCAAAGAGATCAATTTCCAGCCAGGTTTTAAACCCCAAGAAGAAGTTAATTTTTCTTTTAGTGAAACAAGTTTCCATGGGGACTCACCCTTAGCGAGAATAATTCTGCCAATAAAAGCATTCTGACATAGCGATAAGCAAGAATCATAAGCGTCTTGATTGATTTTAATAGCCATATATTTGCCATTATTGATCGGCTGAGCATAAGAACTCAATGAGGGATCAGACGTCTTCAGCAAGGAAGCGAAACTAGGTTTTGATGGAGCCAAATCTGTGGATTGAACCAATGGAATAGATTGCCAGGAAAAGAGATCTTTTATGACTAACATAATGTTCCATTATGAAAGAAAGAGGACAGAAGCCAAGCGGGCGGCGCCGCCTGGCAAACAACGGAGGTAGCGAGGACAATCAGCAGGGAAAGGACTCTTAGGTTTTCAGAGAAAACCTAGAGGCATATGTAAATTGATTGTCGTTTGTAATTTATTTATTTATTTATTTTTATAATCTTTAATATTAGTTAGATGTATTATAGTAATATGATATTGATAGCAACACACTGTACCTATCACTACTAGTGATATAAAACATTATCCTCCCTAAAATAACATATTGATGTAGTGATTTTCAAGTTTTATCAATTTTTTTCTCTAATCATGATTCATAATTTAGTTAATCAACATACAAATGCCAATAATATTATGGATAAAGTTTGGTATCATTAGCCTTAATATAAACAATACGTTATCAGCCACGAAATTATTTTTACCCCTTTAAAGTAAAAATAAAAAATATATATATTTATCATTTAACACTTCATGTATCATCGTTGGAATGTTACAGTACTCAAACATAACCACTAAGTTAACTAGAGAGTATATCCTGTAATAAAATGATTATTTTTCTTCAAATCATACTTGTTGATTTGATGATTGATTTCTCTATTAATAAAAAAATATTTTATCATATCAGTTATAATTGCAACTAAAAGCTAAAGAAATTTAGATTTTTTTTTAATGATTTTTTTAACAACATTTTTTTTAATGATTAGGGCAATGCAAGACATGATGTGAATTATTGTGAAGTCATGATCAACTTATCTTTGGCAACCCTTTTTTTTTTTTCTAGCTTCAAGTTTTTGTCCTGGAAATTGGATAGAATAGAGTTTTGTCCTTGAAATTGGATAGAATAGAGTGGGCTCATTTTCGTAGAGCCACAATTGCATTTTCATTGAAGAAAAATTGGTCAATTGTGACACTCTGGTCGTCTTATTATTCTTCATATTTTGTTTTTTTTTTTTTTTTTCCAATAACAAAATTGTATGAATAGGACTTGCACCACACTATGTTTGTAGTTATACCAAATTGGGTCATCTATTCTTTTCACTTAAAAGAAGGCCTAATTTTTTAATGGTTTTGTTATCAGACCCTTGCCTACTCTTTGTACCCCAAAAAAAAATTTATAGAAAAATTTATCTACTTTTATTATGTGAAAATTAAAATTTTTTATTTTTTAAATATATCATTGAAAAAATATTATTTGGAAATAAGATATTTTATAAAATTTTATTTTTATATCTCATGATAAGGAGATAAGTAAAATAAATGAAGCATAACGAAGTATAATTTAAGTGGAGGTATAATTTATTCTTGATAAAATTTCAATGGCTAATAATAATATAAGAAAATTATACATGAACAAGTATTAATTAATGATTATTTGACACAATTTTCTTCTAAAAATTTTCAAAAATCCCTATATATATATATATATATAGAGAGAGAGAAAAATATTTTTATCTTCTGAAATTTTTTATATGATTTTACATATATTGATTTCTGCTATTGCTTTAAAAAATATCATAGACAAAAAATTTTATTCAAGAAAATTTTTCTTAAAACCTTGTAGAACAATTTTTATTAAAAATTTTAAAAAAATTTATCTATAATTAAAATTAAATGTTCTTTTGTATTTTAAGACAATTTTTATTATTTTACTAATTATTAATTTTTTACTATAATAATTATTATAGAATTGACTGAATTTTGTAACAATATAGTTTTTTATTAATATATGTTTTTGGGAAACATAATTTGTATACATTGCTTTCTCACAAAAAATTTTGTAAAAAATTCACAAAAAACTTAAAAAAAATCTTGTAAGATATGCTATATTTTTTATATAAAATCTCCCGACCGCAACTAACATTGATTTAACTATCAACGATTTCATTAAAAAAATTATGAACATTCCAAATTAATTCAATGATTTCTTTTGAAATTGTAACAATTCATTATATAACATTTGAAAAGGTTGTGGATCAAAAAGTTTTTTTTCTGAATTAAGTATGCCATAAGTTAGCTCATGAACATTAGAAAATTTTTTAAAAAAATGATACTACATATTGGTGAGTAAATGGAAGTGGCATTGATGTCAAGAAGAAGAAGAAGATCATTTTTTTTTTTTTTTTTTTTTTTTAAGATGATGATGATTATGATGGTGGTGATGATGACAAAGGAGGTGGTGAGTAGTTTTCCATAAAGCAAAAAACCAAATTGGGCGCTATAGAAATGGTGCTGACTAATGCAATGAGTGGTAGCGATGGGGACACCGACAAGTGCACTTTCTTGGTGGACGAAGGGGGAAGGAAGTTAAGGCTTTTTTTTGGCAAAACTCATTTTGAGGTCCTTAAACTTATCACTTTTTTAACTTTAAACCTCTAAAATTTCATTTTATATATTTACACCCTCAACTTTCACAGATTTCAAATTTTAAATTCTTAACATTTATATTATTTTTATTTTTTAACACTTATATCACTTTTAAAATTTTTTCTCCGAAAAAAATAAATTTACTTATTTTAATTTCTGATATTTTAAATTATTATATACATATTTAAATAATTTTAAATTTTATAAATAAACAAACAAGTTAATGCTAAGATAAAAAAAAATTATAATAATACTATTGTTTTTTACTATATTTTAAATTATTGTGAATAAATTTTTATAATATAAATTTTTTGATGTACCTAAAAAATGATAAAAAATAAAAACTAAAATAGCGATTATAAAAAGTTTGAGTTGATAGAAAAATTTATCATTATTTTTTTTTGAACTATTATCATTATTTTTTAGTAATGTATAGATATACATTAGTATTTACTATTTATAAAAATTATATTATAAAAAATTATTAACAATAATGTAACAAAAATTTTGTAAAAAAACTAAAAAATGTATTAAAATTACATATATTAAAATTTAAATTCGAAACTCCAGCTTTGTATTAGCTTAGCTTATTGGAGTAGTTGTTGGCATTTGACATTTTGTACTAATAGTGCATGCACACAATAAAAGCATGTCAAATACTTTGTCAGACTCAGTCCTATCCTCTTCCCCCGCACTCCCTATCTATTCCTTGCTTGCCATTTGGTTACCTCCGCATTCACCCATTTGGCACTATCCTCATCCTTTTCTTTTTCTTGAAGAAATTTTTAGTCGTTGCTACGCTTCATATCTAGCCAAAACCAATCCTTTTCCTCCATTAATACCAAGATAGAGATATACATCTACCCACAAGTAATATGTTCTTTAGCGTAATCTAACGGATAAGGCGTGTAACATAAAAACATTAAAAGTGAAGGTTTGAAATCTCCACTCTTCTTACTCTTTTTTCTTTCAAAATGCATGAAAATAGCCATCAAATTAAAAAAAAACACACACACAAGTAAAAGAAAGTAAGGCTGAATATTAAAAGGAGGGTTTTTATTTGCTATGATGGTAAATAAAATTCAACTACTCATATTTTTATTCAATAAAAATTCAATTTTTTTGTCATAAAAATTTACTGTTCATGCACTAACATTCAGATAATTGCTAACTGAATGAGACCTATGAACATACTTATAACACACACACATCACAATCGAACGATATAGGATCCGAGAAAACCGATAAAAATTCAATTGATTTTGTATATTAATATTAATTAATAAATAAATAGAGTTCAAGTTAGGTATAAAAAATCCGATTCATAAAATTTATGAACAAATTCAATTAAGGATTTATAAATTAACTCATATTGTTTATAATAAATAATATAAAAATTATTTAAATGCATCGTTAAAATAAAATTTTATTTTTTTATTTATTTTTCTGAATATAGTAATGAAGAGTTGGAAAAGAAAATTATCTACAATGTCTATAGAAGACCTGCCATTTTCATTGAATGAGAATCTATGCTATTGGCAATCCAAATGGGAAAGGCAAGTGGAAATGAAAGGGGAGGTTTCTGTTCAGCGACCCAAATGAAAGGGAAGGGCAGCTGAGGAATAGGACACATAAGGGAAAGGGCCAAACCAAAGGACTGGTTGGCTTTAGCTTGGCAGTGGGGCACTCATGGACAACAAGAACAAGTGGTCCTTTTTTTTTTTTTCTTTTTTTTTTTTGCTGAAAGCAAAAGTTGCAGTTGTTGCTGCTGCTCTTGCGGGTGCTGGTGGTGGTGTCTGTCAGCAGAAGAGAAAGCCAGCTGTGTCACTCATTCACTCACTCTCGCTCCCACCCTTTCTTTAATATGGGTTTTGCATTATTTGTTCTGGGACGCGTGGCTTCTCACCCTTGTGTACAAGTGGCACTCAGGGGTCTTGTCATGCCTCTTTTCTTGATTTGTATTCTGATCCTCTCTGCCATTTTTCTGCGTCTGCCCTTTTGGACTTTTCTTTTGCTCTTCTTCTTTGTTTTGCTTAATTAAAGGCTTTATCTTTTAACATTTAAAAACACATTATATGCCAACAACTATTGTTTGGGAATGGGAAAAAAAAAAAAAAAAAAGTGAATAAAAGTTGGAGAGAAAAAAATATATATATAGATATATATTTTTTTTTTATATTTGGATAGAAAAAAATAAAAGAGAAAAGAAAATGGATAAATTTTTAATTATTATTTTAGACTTTAGAATTTAAATTATATTTAATTATTATTTTTTTTTTCTTTTTCAACTTTCTCTGCTTTCTTTCAATTTTAAAGAGATAATTTTGGATGAAAAATAGTACACATTTTTTTTTCCCTAATTTTTTTGGCTTCTCGAACATGAAAAAAGCGATTTTTTAAAATTTTTCTTCCTTACTTTTCTTTCTACCTTATTTTTCACTATTCAAAAAATAGAATTAATCACTCTTTTAATTATATCCAAATCGAACTGAATTAATTAACATTTATTGAATTTTAAATACTATCAGTTTAAAAAAACACATGTGATAGTATTGACATTAATAAACTTAATAAAAATACATTATCTTTTTTGTTGAATTTAGTTTTTGAAGATAAATTATTAACACAAAGTATTTATATTTTTCAAATACAAAAGACTTACTATCCAATTAACACAAAATTAATGCAATTAATAATAGAAAACACAACAGAATATATGAGAAAAAAGTAAAGAATCATCTTGGAGAAATTAGGCCCCAAAGATTAAAAAAAAAAAAAAGCACACAATATGGGCCAACAAAAGAGAAATTCCTTAGACAACCAAAGTCTAATGCTAATATTTTGTTTTGGATTGCTCAATTATTCCTCCCCTCTGAGCATGCTTTTTTTTTTAAGAAAAATATAATGCATTAACTCATATCAAATTGCAGAACATCAGAAATAAAAGAGGGATAGGAAGCATTCCATTCCCCTTGACCAGACATAGAAATAGCCGCTCTAGTTATGGTATGAGCAACCAAATTCGCTGATCGTTTAACAAACAACAAATGACTATTATGCAATTGGCTTAACAACAGCCTGCATTCTTGAATCAATAAACCTACTGGTGAGGAATCAAAGGTCTTCGAGTTGATGGCGTTAATCAATAGTAAGCAATCTGATTCAATGATAAGCGAGGAACCATTTTTTCCAACAAGCCAACTGAGGACTTCTTTAAGAGCCACAACTTCCGCAAGAAAAGGGTCAAAAAACCTTGCTTACAATCGTAAAATGCCATTTGGAAAGAACCTAAAGAATCTCGCCTACACCCATACCTGAAGCGCTTGGAGTAACACTGGCATCCACATTACATTTAAACAGACCAGTTGGAGGGCAACACCATTTAGTTCTATAAGCAGCAGACACTTTTCCTCCAGCTGAATGCGTGGATTCGCAATAGACAAGCCATTGCTCCTGGAAGTGATAAGCATCGCATAAGAGGATCGCCGCTGGACGTTTTTTATTATGCTAAACTTTATCATTCCTGTTGCGCCATATAAACCATAACACAATAGCAATCTCATTCAACTCTGACTTTGAAAATCTCTGAATAAGGGACATCCACCAAGTTTGTAAATCAGAACCACGACTTGATAAATCCCCAAACTCTGACAGCATGTTGTGTGTAGTACAAAAGATATCGTTCCCACGAGGATTGAATATTGAATACTAATATTTCTACTTATGTTCTTAGCTGGCAAATCAAATAAAACAATTAAGAGAATAAAATATTAATCGGTAATTATTCTAAAATACCTAAAGACTCTCTCGAGTTCAATTAAGCATGTTAAGATTAAAGTTTAACCTACTCTCGTGATTAAGAAGTTAATCAAAACTCATTAAGTTCCTTAACAATTATTGTTTTACCACCGTAGACC